>JAQGBX010004666.1:0-14921 GCA_034698745.1 Megaphyllum sjaelandicum | reverse complement strand
CATTGCAATTGTTATTTTATTTTTCATTATGACAAAAAAATTGATATGCATTAACGAGTAAGTTTTGGTCAGGGAATAAAGTCCTGGAATAAAAAAGGTTTAAAATGAGTAAAACCTACAGATGCACTGCATCTTGAGTTCCTTCGAATACTTCTAAAGGGTCTTTGGACTGTTTGCCGAAGATGCTGCAGCAGTACTTGTAAGCAAAATAACCCCCATCAATTCAGTCTGGGATTACCGTTTTTCGTTTGCTTTCGCCGCAGAATCCACTGCGCGCTCTTAATGATATACAAATCCCGATGCTGTTTATATATGCCTCCCTCATTTTTTCCCCAATTCAAATGAGCGAGAAAGGCAAATTTAAATAGCTTTAGATTCTCTGATGACCCAGAATATTTATCAAGGATGACAAGTGCATAAAAACGAATGTTTCGCTGGCAGTCTTCGGGCTACGCGTTGCGAGGTCCGCACTCTTACCCTCGAACACTCTGCACGATGGCTCTTTTTGAATGATGAATTTGTTCAAATGTAAACTGACAGACGAATTATAATGCAAAGTTTCGGGATTGGTAGATTATAAAAGGAGCTAGCTTTAGATGAATAATGGCTTTGCCCTCCTCGCTTTGTTTCCGCGCTACGCGTTTATCATCCGGGATATTATAAATTGTGGTTGGCTATGATTTGTGCCTACGTCAATAAGGACCGATAAGATCCAACGTGGATTTTAAATTTGGGAATTGAAGAGATTCGCTTCGTGGATGGGTTATTAATATCCCCAGATTATTGGATGGAAGGGAGGTCACGTATAGCCTGGATGCGTCCAAATGCCGCACGCCGAGGCTGCTGAAACAACTTGGCCTATCTTTGGTCATGATGTGTGTGGATGGGAGATTTTCAACTAATAAGCTGATGACAGTACTGGAATTACTTTTCTCAGGTGTTTTTTCTCAGTCTAGAGATCATCTTGTCAAATTGCTGCGCCAAGATTTGGCTCAGGTTTTTGTTACTTTGCACTGGAGGGCGCAGCCCATAGTCCAATGATGGCTACTTGATGCTTTGGTTGAACGACTACATTGTATGACATGTAGTCACGTACGCTATCATATCTTTAAGTAAACAAAGTTTAGTTTCTTTTGCAATGTTCGGACAACTTAAGTGCTCATTAGTGCTCAAGTATACAGATTGGATATGTATGGTGCTCATTAAGTTCTCAGGTACCGATTGGATATGTATTCCAGCTAAATGTTTTAAACGTGTCCTTACTTGTTGTGATGATCATGTTATTGTACAATAACTCAATTTCATATTAGCAGTTATTTTCAAGTTTAAAATGATCAACAACGTTTATTGAAATTGCGTTCTTAACAGTGGATGTAATTGCCTAGTTTTGAAGCATGTTAAGGACGATTCAGCAATAAATTATCGACAATAATTCAACGATTTTTTCCAAGTATGGTGAAATGGTGCACATTTTTTATAAAGCTGTACGTTTTTGTATTTCTTGTTCATAACAAATTCTAGTTCTAACTCGTAACAACAAGTTCTAGTGCCAGTTTCTCTAAAGTGCAAAATTCTCTAATAAAAACTTTCAAAAGATGTTTACAATTTTAAAGTATTACATATCTTTTAGTTAATTATAAAAAACAACAGTTTATCATATTCAGATATGCTAAAACTGTAATAACAAAACTGATAATAGTCAACTTGATCAGTTAACTTCAGAGTAAATATTTCCATATTTGGATGTACTGTAGTCTACCGTGTACTGAACTGGTATTTTATAGTTGAAAATCTCACCAAAATAATCTTAACCTCACTATTAAGGCGTTCTCTGATAGCGAACGAATAATCGCTGAATGCGAGCAATTTACGTATGATCTGGGATGATAACCATATTAAATTTCGCTCGATATCAAAATGGAGTTTATTTTCGTTGACACTTGAAAAATGCTTTCTGCAGGACAGGCTGAAATTGGCTTCTTGACAACCTCAGGCGAAGGGGAAAAAATTAGACCATTAATAAAAATCAACAACATTACTTATACCGTCTTCGTAAGTTTGAAAAGGAAATATATTTAGGGATTGTAAATGCCAACTTCCAACGCGTTTTCTCGTAGCTTTATTTCCTGGAAAAATAAATCATCAATTCAGAAAGATCTTCTCCATCCCGTTGTTTGTTTTGGTTGAAAACCCTACCAACTTACAATTTTCTGTAAAAACACAACTGTCCTCATGGGAAAAAGCTTTAAATTCAGTGTTTTGAACCGAAAATTAAAATATATTTGATAAAACTGTATGCTAGAACTCCTTTCGGTTAAGCATCACAAGGATAGATGCAATGTCAAGATTGTGCTGATGGGAATGAACTACAGTATTGTCAAACGTACAGTAGGGGAACTCAAGAATGTAGTTCCACACCAGCAGTTGTGGCAGTAGTTGATAACCATTAAGAAGGCCTGTAGGTGTGTTTGCATATAGGTCAAACAAAATACAGTAAAACCTGTTAAAAGTGACCAAAAAAAGAATGCTATTTTGGTCACTGTACACAGGTGGTCACTATACAAAGAATGCCTGAATTAAATTATGATAATCAACATGTAGACTGTAATACACGTAGAAAAAAACAAAACAAAAAAGTATAGAATCATCATGTCTAAGGGTTAAAGCAAGTTGTAACGTAACTCATCTGTTATCTGGTCACTTTTTAAAGGTACATTGACAATGTAAAAATTGAAAAAAAGACAACACACACTGGTCACTGTTCACAATAGACAGGTAGTCATGGTCAGTCCCCTCACTATACAGAGAATTTTTATGAAAGAAATGTACACTAGAAAAAAACAATACACAAAAAAGTGGTCAACGCAAACTGGTGGTCACTTTTCAAGGTTTTACTGTACTGCATTCCTATTGGCTACCACTTACTGTAGCTACTGCCACAATTGCTGGTGTGGAACTACATTCTCGAGTTTCCCTAGTATATTCAACACGTGCCTTTTGCGTTTCGATTGGTTAAAGCGGAAATGTGAGAAAATGGGACATAGTTTGGTGAACATTAATATTGAACTAGTAATAAAATTATATAGCGCGGGTCAGCGTTTGTATATACATGTAGTATATAGTATGCACTATGCAATACATAATTCGCATCAGAGTATGTTTACATCTTGGCCAATCTCGAATGGCGTTCCATTAATGTCACGCAATCCTAAATCTATTTCTGCTTCCGAATGACATTTGGTCAACTACATATGTTTGACAATTAAAGCATAATAACAAGCCCATAAAATTATTCTCATTGACCCCCATAGGCCTAACGGCGCTCTGCACACGCGTGTACATTATATACGTTATGACACATTGATCCAACAAACAAGCAGCCCATAAATACCGTAGTATAGTTCTACACTATGGTCACATGGGAGACCGAATTTATTAGTCGTATTAAAGGCGAATGATAGCGCCATATCGCCGACATTAGCCCTCCATGTCCTTAATTTGCAGCCTGAAAAGGAATTTAATCAAGCTTAATTACTGGCCCGTTGTTTCTCTATAAATAAATGCTTTGTATTTTGTTTTCGTAAGGGATGATTAGCCTGACGGCGCATATAGCGTGAAATCCAGGCAGATCGAATGCTTTTTGAATAAATATTTTGCTTAACCAGTAACTTGAAAAAGTCGAAAATTACACGTTGGACGAAATGAACGAGGAATGTTGGATGAAAAGCTCAATCAGCTTCCACGCATTTCTGAGTAAAACTTGGAACGGAAATGGAAACGATTAATCGAAAATTTGAGATGAAACTGGAGATAATGCTTTCCTTCATCATATTAATCATTGTTAATTTATGAATCGTCAGTTCGTCAAAAAGTTCATGCTTATGATTTCGCATATTTAAGCAATTTTAAGGAAATTCTCTCCATCTTCAAGTGGTTGGAATTTATACAAATTTGATTCACCAGTCTTGAGTTTCTCACGACCAATTATTTTAATACGACTCAATGAGTCTTACTCAGGAGCATGCTCGTTTTCCCAAAATCATTCTAAGATGACTTTTCCAAAACTGATGGAAATACGAGTCTATGGAAACATAACTTCATGAATACATCCACAAAAAGTTGCAATGTATATATGTGGAATAAACCAGGCATACTATTCACGTTAATTAAAGAAGATCATTGGAATGGAGTTGAAAAATTTGGTGGACACCAGCAGGAAAAATGGAGGAAGAGGTTCGATCTGCAGTATCATCGACATCGTGCAGACGAAGCGTTGATACCAGCGCCACCGCCAAAAAGTTTGGCTATTCCCCTCTCATCTCATCGACACTCGTCGGGAACGCCAAACTTAGTTTGCAAACTTGATTTTCAAGTTTTTAGTTTGGCAAAAAACAGTCTGCTACGCCATTTTTTTCGTTGCCATGCACAAACCAGAAAAGTTTCAAGTTTGTTGTTTTAAGTTTTGGTTTGGTGTTTTAAGTTTTGTTTTGGTGATAGTGAGTACCCGACTTAACATTTTTTTTTCACAAACCAATTGACAAACCGTTTGTCGTTTGTAGTTTTTTGTTGGCCGTTTGTCCTAGTCTGTTCGGGGCTTTAAAATGATTTTTGGAAAACGAGCATGCATGCTCCTGACGAAGACTCATTAAGCCATATTAAATTAATTGGTTGTGAGAAATTCAAGACTCCTGAATCAAATTTTAAGGAAAGGATAATTTAAAAAGAAGGATAGGATTTAGGTGGTGGTGGACCTCGCTGGTAAATTGCACTGTATTTCCGAAATACTTTTTCTTGATGAAAAGTTTGCAAAAATAACATATCTCATGCAAAGCATTTCATTGGCTCAATGCGCATTGCTACGTTGTAGATTGCTCACGTGTATGTAACTCCTTGGAAACTTCTACAGTAATACACTACCGAGGAAACTGTAAAGTAGTGAAGACGGATCAATGACCAAGAATTAAGGGAAACAAATTTCCTCCTAACACATTGCTGGAGATTCTCGTCCGCAATGGAGGGTGGACAAATACTGCCTTCGCTTCCCAGAAACGCCAATGTCTTTTGTTCTCCAGAAATGCCAGATATGCAGAGTGGCACATATCGCGCATGTGGAATTCGTTGGCTCATGTCAAATCCGATGGAATCATCGATCTATATATACGGTATTTAAGATCAACAGATGATCGGCATGTTTTTCTCTCTTCGTGGGTCTTGATGTAGGGGAAAATGCTGAATTAGGATTGCGGGGCAATACGGAGTCAATTAAAAGTGCGCCCATGAACAGGCATATCTCGCTTCAATTATTTCATTATGTATATAATAGGATCTATTAAATCGAATTGCCGCACTCGCTTCAGTACCGTAACCATGACGACCAATATCTTTTTGTTTTACGAGTTTCTTTATAATCTGGACTACGTTTTAATAGGAAACTTCCAGCAATGCTGAAAGGCCAGATTTGAAGCATGGTGGGTGCCGTTTAATTGCCCTTGTTGCGCGAGGTTTGTAGGCGTCACAGCGAGCGAACTCAACTCGGTTAATCGTTTTGCCTTCTAAACCGAGCGAAATTAAGATTGCATGACTGTTATTTTAGTTGCTGAATGATATACTTGTACGGAATATACGGTTATTGCGTAGTTAAAACACATTGAAACTCGCAATGTTCATGTTCTATGGTTGCGAACACAAAGTACACTAGCGCCACCAAGCGGGATAAGAATGCCTCGTGCTTTTTAAATGAGGGCGCACACGAAGAAAGCTTAGCCGAACCAGACACTAGAGTGGAACACAGATCACTATTGGTCAAAGGTGTAGCCATGCACATATCGTAAAAACGTGTCCTGCGCATGTGCAAGGTTTTACGCGGAATTTGTCACCTAGCACAACGCATGCAGTGGCGCCACACGGTGTGACCATACTGGTATTACGTATACTGTGATGCAGGTTTCAGTTAAGTTGACTGTTTGTTGACATGTCTACGTTTCATTTCAATGAAGTCATATTGGTTACAGGATTATCATCATTGTTTACCTGTAGGATCTGTATACCTGTATTCCATTCTCGAAGATAAGTTTGGGTATAAAATTAAACATTGTTTGTACAATTACAGTACCGAATGAATTTTTGACTTCCAATGCGCTCATTTTTAATGAATTCCTTAAATGGCGTGTTTTTTTAATAACATTGACTTTTTATAATTAATTTAATAATCGAAAAAACACGACCAGTAGGCCTAACGTTTTATTATAGGAAAACGACGTTTCGGGACCCATGTCCCATTCTTCAAGTTTAATCACTGTTGGAGAAAACCATAATACAATAATTAAATACAATAACATAAAATTCAGTTACACAATGAAAAATATATTTAGAGATTTAGCACAATCTAACACCAAAAAAATGTAACTAAGGCACCAAATATCTCTAAATATATTTTTCATTGTGCAACTGAATTTGTCATTGTATTTAATTATGGTATCATGGTTTTCTCCAACAGTGATTAACCTTGAAGAATGGGACATGGGTCCCGAAACGTCGTTTTCCTATAATAAAACGTTACTGGTCGTGTTTTTTCGATTATTATATTCCTCCGACCACTTGATGCCTGGTTTAATTAATAATTATAATTAATTTCAAGTTAATGCGTTTTAGGAGTTTACGAATGTGAAATTGCACAGTTCATATTTATTTAGCTTCATTGTCTTTTAAGTAGGCTACTTGCAACTTCACTTGATGAGCTGACTGGATTCTTTTCTGTTTCGTAATTTGTCTTAGTGATTTGTGATGATTATTCTCAACATATTTGCTGTCATTAGTTTCACATTTATTTTATTAGCTCTGTTTGCCGTTCCAAAAAACTACAAACTCGTGGCAGCGCCGTTATTCGAGCTGTACGATAACGCCCAAGGATACGGACCAATCATTTCCAGTCTCCCGCAAGCCTTGAGCAGGTAGGACAATGCACTATTTTCGAAGTCTTTACTAACCCTTATTAAAATTTCAGTCAGTGATTGATTGTACTTTATACAGTGCATAGAATCACTTCGTTACATCATGTGCATGACATTATTCAATGATATTTCATTCATGATCTTTTATTGTAAGCGTTTTTATCGGTTTCGACATACATGTAGCATTTTCACATTTAACGTGCCCCGCAAAAAAATACTTCCTGTTATAACCGGAAAAAACAAAACAAAAAAACGTATTCACTGAGTATTCCTTGTTCAAAATGCTTGGGACCCGAAGTAAGTCGGATTTTGGAATAGTTCACAAGACGAGATATTATGGAGATGGAACAAAATTTGTTTCATATACATGCAGGTACACCGTTTAACATATATATAGCTTGAAGGTAATATTTAATTTTTTTTAATAATTTTGTACTGAAACAAAGTTTACGTACTTAAACAACGAGGAACAGGGCAGACTACCTCCAGACCTGGAAAACCTGGAAAAGTCAGGGAACTTGAAAATGTCTGGAAAGTCAGGGAGAACTCAGGGAAGAATGGCTTATTTTGAAAAAGCCAGGGAAATTCAACGTAGTCATGTTCATTCGATCCAAAATTAATGCTTCTGCATGGCTATAGCTCAGAGCCCATTCTCAGAGTAGAAAATTGAAAAAATTTCCACGTTTTCCGAGTAGAAATTTGCAGAATTTTCCACGTTTTCCGAGTGGAAATTTGCAAAATCTTCCACGTTTTTCGAGTACAAATTTTCAAAATGTTCCAAGTTTTCCGAGTAGAAATTTGCAAAATGTTCCACGTTTTCCGAGTACGGTACAAATTTTCAACATTTTTCAAAATACGAAATTGTCATCAGTATTAAATTTTGCAAAATATATGTCAATTTTCGACATCGTAATTGGTCAGGGGATTTTTGTTTTTTAAAACCTGGAAAAAAGTCAGGGAAGTTGATGATGAAATTTCCGGAGGAACCTTGCAGGTAACGCTGCTCGCAGCATCCTCCATCATGTTTGGCGCCATGTTGGATCGAGCATGTTCGGGTTTTCGGATTAGGGATCCTGAAGCCGTACAAATATTTGCAGCCTCCGAAATCGGAATATGCGGCGATTCGGCTGCACCGGAGCGATATCGATTTAAATTTTGTCGCCAGTCGCAGTAGCAGCAGGCGTGCACCTTGCCTTATCGGCGTTTCCGGCACTTTTCTCGGAGGTGTTGGCGGCACGCTTTTGGACGCAGTCTGATTTCCGTTGTTTTCCATAAGAGTCCTTATTAGGCACGTCTTTGCCATTTTCCTCGTAGGGACCTCCATTATATTAGTTTGCGCATTATCAGTTGCAGCAGGCTCGCTGGCTGCCAGCCGTTACACAGATTTGGCACGCATACCTAATAATCTGTTCCCCCTCGCGTTTACATTATTACTGGGTAATAATAATCGTCTTGCCTAACGCCCGAACATTTCGATAAGACCGGTGCTTACCATCCACGGCCCACGCCATACCATTCAAAGCCTGCGAATTAATCACATTTGCGAGATTTTATTACTGCGCAACGCCATTATCTGCGAAGCGCGGATCCAGCGCACTCGCCAGGGAAAATGCCACGCGAACCTGTAGAGCGAATGGAGATCATTTCCGCTTAGTTTGCATTTTTAGAAACGACATCAACGTGCCGAGTACTTGTTGGTCTGGAGACGGTTCACCATGCATCGAGATGCGGTTCGGATTCAAGTTATAATGCGCCGTCGAATTTTGGGTAGTCTGCTGCAGTGGAGTTTGAGTGAGGGATGCCCACTCTCGGTAAAGGCGATACACAATAGAAGCATTATACGAGATTCAATAAAAATTCCAAATGAAACGAATAAAACACATGCGCGGTCATGCCAACAGATCCTGCTGTTGGTTAGTCATTGGTGATTCCATCGCACCGCCTCAGGGTTTACATGGTGTTGTGATGCACCTTGTAATTCTCTTCCGACATCCTTCACCTTTCTTATATGAACTAACTAGCGGTAATACCCGGCCTTGCCCGGGTAAAAGTTGTTGTTTGATTTGCTAACCCCTTTTATGCGATAAGGAGTTAGGTTTAGCTGTCCTTTATTGCCAAAGGATGGCGCCATACGACGTGGATGCATCCAGGAGGGGGGACGGGAAACCTGTTTGACAGTTTTATGGGTTGGGGCAAATTAGAGAAGATTTATGGCCTTGTTTTTCCCACGGAGTTCGCGCTCCTCACGTACCACGACAAGTTCTGCGTCAATCGCAACAGGATTGGCAAGCGTCGAAAGCAAGATGGCGTCGTTTTCTTCTTTATATATATAGATTGGGACCAGAGGTGGTTCATGTAATCAAAAGTTCTTATATCGAAAAATCGAAAAGTATGAATGTGTTATCATACCAGTCTACAAAAACATCACGGTTCATCCATGCCCCAGGTTGGTTTTTGTAAACAAAGAGGATTTTTTGCGTTTATGAATTAATTTTTAATTAATTTTCCCAAGGTTGAGGCTTGCGTCAGCCAAAAAACGCATTGTGTGGTGGGCAGGAGCCACGTGTTGATGAGTTCATATAATAGAGGTGAATAAAAGCGAAGTTTTCTACTGTAGTTTGAGTTTATTAGTCAAGTTTGAAATGTAGATAACTTTCACAAGCAGACGACGCGTGCTGGCTCCGCCTATAGATCGGACATGTTGGGGTACGTCATAATTTTTACTGTGGCAAAAATATGATTGCCTTTATGAAGATATTTTTGGTTGGCAACATTTTTAGTCAAACGTTGTCTGCTACTTCATTGTTTTCATTGATAATATCGTCTGTTCTTTCATTGGGTTGATAGATATTCTTTGAAATTGACTTTACTTTATTTTTTTGTGTATATTCCAGTATTTTTGAATTATTGGAGTCATCGTAAAATGTTTTTACATCATGCAAAGCAAATACAGGCATCATTGTAGATCAGAAATACTTAAAAAGGTCGCCATTTCAATAACATAAAAACAGAATATAAAATCTATTGTTTATTATTCCTCACATAATGCAAAAATATTGAAATGTATAGAAGAAATTAGAAAATATAGTCAATTTCCACGCTTATCAATGAAAACAATGAAGTAGCAGACGACGTTTTACTAAGAATGTTTCACAGAGCGTGGTAACCTTTTTTGGAAGAAGATGAATGTGGTTTTTATCGATATACCTAGGAGGATAAAAACATTGTTTTCAAGATGGATAGATCTGATCCGATACATTAAGCTACATGCACTATATAGTTACGTCCACACTGGAGGAAACATAGGAGGAACTACTTGTTGCTTATTGGTTCCGTAAACATAAAGATATGTTCTTGCACAAGTTCATGTTTTCAGAAACAATTGACAGCAATTAGCAACAAAAAGTACCTATATTTTTCCTCAAATGTGGTCGTGGCCATATGTTTAATTCGTGATGGTCTAATCACTATAGAACACGAGGAATTGGTTATTATTTGATTAGTAATTGCTTATTTATATAGTTTTTTACTAGTTTATCGCTAACTAGATCGAGTTTACGTCAGGGATTTGACCTGGTACGTCGTCTTTATCCAGTTTCTGTTAGCATGCTTGATGGTTGCAAGCGGTTGTCGACTAGCGTTCCTATGATGTAACGCGAAGCCCACAGAAACATTAATTAATGAACGACTTGATTAGTAGAGGTAGCGTTAAACAAATGCTGCTCATGAATTTGGATGCAATAACAAACGATGGCCATTCATTAAATAACTAAATTTGCAGTCAATTGCACCGCTGCACGGGCTTGCGTTCGCCCCGAATGTCCTAGCGGCGGAAATATAACTTCGATTTCATGCACATTTTAAATTGGTAGGATTTTCCCAGATGAGACATTCGGGAGATTTTACGACCTCCTGAATTGTCAGCATTGGGATCCTCTATTGCCTCTTAAGGTACACATTATGTGGGCGCGAGTGCATAAAAATAACAGGATTGGTCTACTGGATATGGGCCCTTTACATGAAATGGCCTCATTCAAAAAGTGCCGTTTCTTCAGTGGCCAACTGGAATAAGATTTAGCCGGAATGGCACGAACTAATTTCTCTCAGATTTTACCATCCTTAAAATTGACGAAGTTTAGACATCCTTAATTGCCATTGCCCTCAACACACACCCACGAATTTCGTATTCTCTCCAGTGAAAAAAAGTTGAAGCGTAATTATTATTTCAGTAGGGGGCGCTGTGAGTAATGGAAATTTCAGCGGCCAAAAGAGCTGGCGCCCACGTGGTTTTCTATGATGGGACTAGGAAGTTATTTCATCAACCAGTTGCAATTTATAATTTACTGTAGATTAAATGCCTACTACATGCTCGAGTGTAAATACAACCAACATACTACAGTCTAACATACTAATCAAGTGGTTCATTAATGTACACCATTCATTGCTTCAAATTCGCATTGAATGAAAAAAAAATATATTTATAAATCACGCATTTTTAAGTTTATGCATGTTATTTTTGCACGTCTGGATTTCAATTTGTACGTTAGTTTTCTGACTATTCCATTTGATGTCCTGAAGAAACAGAATTGCAGTAAAACCTGTCAAAGCGACCTCCTGTTTATGTTGACCACTTTTTAGTGTATTGTTTTTTTCTAGTGTACATTTCCCTCATAAAAATTCTCTGTATAGTGAGCAGTGACCACCTGTCTATCGTGTACAGTTACCAGTTTGTGTTGTATTTTTTTGCAATTTTTACATTGCCAATGCACCTTAAAAAGTGACTAGATAACAGATGAGTCACGTAACATCTTGCTTTAAGTTAACCCTTGGACGTGATGATTACGTACTTTTTGGTTTTGTTTTTTTACTACGTGTATTACAGTCTATACAGTATGTATAAGTGCAGTGTACATGTCCATTATTTTAATTTAATTATGGTATTCTTTGAATAGTGACCACCTGTGTACAGTGACCAACATAGCATTAGTTTTTGGTGGTAACCCTTAACAGATTTTACTATGCCACTATATATAACGTGCCCGTGACGTCACGTAGCTCTTGGGCGTGGCTAATATGGCTCGATTTACATTGTGTGAGTGTTGTGTGTGTGTGTGGGGGGGGGGGGGGTAGGCCTACTTGCAAAAGGAAATTGGTAACGAATGTGCCTGCACTTCTGCACGTGCAACTTATCTGTAGAAAAGACAGCCATTTTTGTCACGGTACAAATATAAAGTATCCCACAATGTTTAATCTAGGTGGAGCCAGCACGCGTCGTCGGCTTGTGAAAGTTATCTATTGCCCCTTGGAGGTAGGCAATCATGCAAGACTCCAATGCTGTAAGTGATTGCCCAGTGAGGCATAAGTCTGTAAAGTCTTGTTGCGTCTGCTGCCTGCAATAGTACCAATTTAACAGACTTAGCCTATGCCTTACCTTTTAAGGGGGAGAGTTCACCGGCCACGCCCACAACCATTTTACATTGGGGCAATGGCAAAATTTCTTGGGGCAATTTTAGCGTAAAGAACACGTATTTTTATAAAATAACAATTGTCCATGGTCGGAGGACTTCTCCCCCATGGCCTCATGGTCTTGGTTAAAAGTGTAAAACACCCGTGGATTTTAAAATTTAATTTTAGATAAACTTCGATGCGAGGTGCAAAATGTGCTCGCTAGATGGCATTGATGGCGCTGCGCTCGCAATTATCAAAAAATTAAATTTTAAAATTCGTGGTTGATTCATACTTTTAACCAAGACCATGAGGCCATGGGAAAGAAGTCCTCCGACCATGTACAATCGTTATTTTGTAAAAATACGTGTTCTTTACGCCAAAATTGCCCCAAGAAATTTTGCCATTGCCCCAATGTAAAATGGCTGAGGGCGTGGCCGGTGAACTCTCCCCCTTAAATGAAGAAATAACGAGCAAGTGTGACAAGGCACAAGCCACGTTAACTTCAAATCGAAGATAACAGAGGAAAGGTCGAAGGTCGACCTTTATACCCCGGCCTAAGGGATCACTTCGTGACGCAGGTGCAGGTCACTCACGTAACCCGCGGCATTCACTTGACCCGCGGTGCTCTGGGTCGCGGCTGTAGGTCGACCACGAATTCCGTCTGCGGACGCCACGTGGTCGCCACAGTACCATAACTCCCTTACGGGAAATTGCAAAAGTGTATTGTTTCTTAAGTGAAATAATGTTTACTATACTTCTGAAATAAGATGAACTGATGCATCTATTTCTAGATATCAATTTGTTAATCAAGATGTTGGATCATTTCTCTTTTTGTTTTTAAACAATTGAGCATTTTAAATTGCAAAGTTTCTTTTTTTGCAAAACTCATGCTGGAAAAGATTTTGTAATTTACAATAATGCATGTGTCAAGCAAAAATATAGAGACAAGGGAAAGTAATAAACAAAACTGGTTAAAATGGTGCAAACATAGTTACAATTAATGATTATTTTGGTGTCATGTTTTTTTTACGTAAGCTCAGCATTAATATCATCACATTTGATTTTCAGATATTTTAAGATTTTGATTTATTAATCCTATATGGGGGATGGTAAGTTAGTTACAATGCAAAGTTAATTATCTAAATTTTTCCTAAAGATGCATCTGAAAATAAGATAACTGACCTAAAAAAGTTAAAGGTGCAACTTTTTTTAAGCTAAAAAATATGTATTTGGAAATTAGATATACTAAATGAGATTAATCTTAAAATTAAAGGCAAGTATTATTCTCAAAAGTTCTTAACTTTCTCAAATATGCCGGAAATAAGTTTTTTCCTGGGGGAAACTGAATTGAAATTTCTGTTAGTAATTACATGTGCTGTGCATTTGGCAATTGCATCGTGGTTGACATGCATACGTGATGGACATTGCAGCAGGAAATATGCTTATAGAAGATACTGATAGAAATATTCTCAATTGGACGACTATCAGTAGAAAAAAGGGATTCATATATGTATGTGAAAGTGTCGAAAATCTTCCTTCAGTATGAATATTGTGCCTTTTTTACGGGTTATATGTATTCCTACATTTCATGGCAAGGCATACTCCTAAGATATTAGTTGTCACATACAATATTTGTTTGGCTAACAGTGCAACTTGCAAGGTAAGAAAAATGATTTTTGTAATAATCAAATTCTAAATTAATTTTTTAATACAATTTTGCAATATCCTACTTACAGTTAAATCACTTTCTCTTACCAAGTAACCTTCCGGGTATGAAAATTATATATGTCCAAATATGTCTAACATATGGCATATACGGATTCAAATATAGCCATATCTAAAGTTGTCCATATGTGTATTAAAATATATCTATATTGCCATACATGCTATCAAATATGACCATAGCTGAACATGTCCAGTTAATATATGAGCCAATTTGATATTGCTAAACAAAGTTCTATACATATCCATATCTACAGCTGCATGAGTGTCCAGATATGGAAGAAGTTTATCTACTGCATAAGAAAAACATTGAAAGCGTAGCCCATACAATAGATTGTATCTAACTTCATGTGTGTGCATAACAAGTATTTGCATGGGGTTTATTATCTAAAATAGATGCGGTGAAAGACCGTCTGACCGTCTTCCTATCCTAATCCAACATTCCTCGTTAAAATCCCAAATACGGGACAAGGAAGGGTTCCCTTCTGAAACATAATAGACATACAGCTAGAATGTGAATTATTGAATGGCAATTAAACTGCTGCATGAAAACTTAAATAGATATAGGCCTACAGTACATGTATCATAATGTGATGGAACTAAATTCAGTCATTTGTGCTGTTTACCATGCCATCCAATTTAATGCTAATACTTGCCTAATGTCTCAGTAAATGGCATACATACGAGGGTTGTTCAATAAATTGTGAGCTTTGGGTTGTAACTTGTTGATTAATTGAGATAGACAAATGGGAATTTCACTAAAATGACGTTTAACCTTCCTGCTTTCCACCAATTTAGGCA
>JAQGBX010004665.1:0-14923 GCA_034698745.1 Megaphyllum sjaelandicum | reverse complement strand
AAGCCTCGCCGCCTTCCTCCCGACCGCCTCCGTCTCGCGAAGGCCGAGTTCGACGAGATGATCAAGCAGGGTATCTGTCGACCATCCGAAAGCGCATGGGCAAGCCCTTTACATATGGTCCCGAAGAAAAATGGTACCTGGCGCGCCTGCGGCGACTACCGCCGCCTCAACGCCGCCACCATTCCGGACAGATACCCCGTTCCGCACATCCAGGATTGTGCACAGCGCCTTTCTGGTTGCACCGTGTTCTCCACCATCGATCTGGTCCGAGCATTCAACCAGATCCCAGTGGCCGCCGCAGACGTGTGTAAAACCGCGGTAACAACACCTTTCGGCCTTTACGAGTTTACGCGAATGCCGTTTGGCCTCAGCAACGCCGCCCAGACCTTTCAGCGGTTCATCGATGGCGTGCTTCGTGACTTTGACTTCTGCTACGAATATCTGGACGATATTCTGGTGGCGTCAAAGTCCCTCGCCGAGCATCAGAAGCACCTTTGGTTACTTTTCAACCGCCTCAAGAGTTTCGGGATCGTCATCAACCCTGACAAGTGCGTGTTCGGCGAACCTTCGGTCACCTTCCTCGGGTACACCGTAGACGCGGACGGTCTCTCTCCCCTCGCCGCTAAGGTCGCGGCCATCAACGCGTTCCCGGAACCGGCGACTACCAAGCAACTGCGGCAGTTCTTGGGGATGTTAAACTTTTACCGTCATTTCCTACCGCACGCTGCGCGCACTCAGGCGAGCCTCAACGCCTTCTTGCAGGACAGCAAGAAAAACGACACCCGGCCCATTCCCTGGACGGACGCAACCAGGGCGGATTTCGCCGCTTGCAAACGGCAGCTCGCAGCTGCCACCACACTCGCGCATCCCGTGCCGGACGCGCCGCTGGCTCTCATGGTCGATGCTTCGGACTTCGCCATGGGCGCGGCGCTTAACCAAATGGTCAACAACCAGTGGCAACCGCTCGCCTTCTTCTTTAAGAAGTTCAGCGACACGCAGCAACGCTACAGCACGTACGATCGCGAGCTGCTAGCCGCATTTTCGGCGGTCAGACACTTCCGGCACATGTTGGAAGCGCGCAACTTTGTCCTGTTCACGGACCACAAGCCACTCACTTTTGCGATGGCCAAAACCACCGATACGTCCTCCCCGCATCAGGCTCATAAGCTGGAGTTCCTATCTCAGTTTACCATAGACATTCGCCATGTCGCGGGTGAGCACAACCCCGTCGCCGATGCGCTCTCTAGGATTGCGGCGGTGACGGTCGCGCCTACGCTGGACTACAACGCCATGGCGGCCGCTCAAGATACAGACGCGGAGCTACCCTGCTGGGTGGCGCGACATGACTCCGGTTTACGCCTCCAGCGTGTTCAGCTCACCGAGCCCATCCAGTGCGCCCTTTGGTGTAACACATCCACTGCACCACGGCGACCATGGGTTCCGCCGGCAAGCTTTCAATATCCTCTGCGGTTTGGCGCATTCCGGACGACGTGCCTCCGCCAAGCTGGTCAGTCAGCGGTTCGTCTGGCCCTCCATCTGAAAGGACTGTGCCGCTTGGGCCCGTGCATGCATACCTTGCCAACGCTCAAAGGTCCCCTGCTACACCCACAGCCCGGTCAGCTCCATCCTGCCACCGAATGCACGTTTCGAACACGTGCATATCGACTTGGTCAGACCCCTTTCGCCGAACGGTGGGTTTTCATACCTACTCACCGGAAGCCTTTCCTATCACGGACATCTCTGCGACCACGGTAGCCTCGGCCTGCCATGCCGGATGGATCGCACGATTCGGCGTGCCCAGCCGTGTTTCCACGGACCAAGGTACCCAGTTCGAATCCGACCTCTTCGCCGCGCTAGGCCGACTCATGGATTTCGAACGCATACACACCACTGCGTATCACCCCCAAGCCAACGGGGCCATCGAGCATTTCCACCGTTACCTCAAAGCTGCCGTTATGTGTCATCAGGCGTCCTCATGGCTTGCGGCGCTTCCTACGGTCCTCCTTGGCATCTGCGCGGCGACCCGCGCTGACGCCGACCTCTCTCCAGTTGACCTCATCTACGGCAGTCCCTTACACCTTCCGGGCGACCTCCTCGTCCCTACCGCCGATCCAACCTCACCCCACGTGTTCCTGCAACAGCTTCACCAGGTGATGTCCGAACTTCGACCGTCGCCGGTTGTCCATCACGGCACGCATCCTGTGTTCGTTTCTCGCGACCTCGCGACTTGCTCGCATGTGTTCTTGCGATGCGACCGCCTCCATCGCGCATTGGAGCAGCCCTTTAAAGGTCCTTTCCCCGTGCTTAGTCGCACGGATAAGACCTTTACTATCCAGGTTCATGGCAAATCCAGGTGTGTCTCCATCGACCGTGTCGTCCCTGCCTATACCTTCGATCCTGAGAAGCAGGCTACCCCTGTGACACCCAACCCTGTCGGCGTTGCTGCCCATGCACTGCCCCAACCCGTGCTGACACCTCTACCGCCGGTGCCCGCTTCCCCGGACACACCGCTGCTCCGCGGTATCCTGCGGACAACCTGCCGCGCGCCGGTTGCGTCAACGCCGCGACAGGTCCTCCATCGATATCGTGGCCACTCGGCGTAGCCACTGGGAGGGGGGGGGGAAATAGTGAATCTTAATAAACAATTCATTGGAATTAAAAAATAATTATGTTTTCATTGATTTTTAGCATAAGAATCTGGTTTGACCCCAACTGGGCATTATAGAGTTCCAAAATTATTTTTAATTTTTTTTTTAGTAATATTTTAGTGTAATAATACAAATGAATGCCAGAAGCTTCTATACGAAGCCTGGTAGATTATCACCTGAAAAGAAGAGCTGCAATTCCTAGAGCAGCCAGCCAACCAGGAGTCGCGCGAGCTATTATCTTGGGTTTTTCTTTAATAAATACTAAAATATTGTGTTTATGATAATAAAACAGTTCCAATATTATTTATGTCATTTTTAACCCCCTATCAATTTTTTTCTTAATAGCAATATTTCAATGTGACCCCAAGTGGACATTAGCATCACAAAAGTATGGTAATCATCAGAGGGTTAATGGCACAACTTCTGTAAAGTACTTTGTCGCCTACATTGAATTTCAAATCTCGATGTCTAGCATCGTAATATTCAGCTTGTTTTGTTTTTGTGAAATTAATTTGTTTGAAAACCATTTCTCTTACTGAAGTGAAACCAGGTATGCACAATTCTAAGATAGGAGCATTGTTTGCTATGTTCATGGTGTCGCTTGGAGGTGCAAGACAAACAATTTGAGGTAGTGGACCATAAACTACCGTATACGGCAATGCATGAATTGATTCTTGTATTGTTGTGTTATATTGGAATGTGACGAAAAGGAGAAGTAAATCCGAGCTGTCAGGGTAACCTGCCACGAATTTTTGCCACAATTTTACAATTATTTTCACTGCAGCCTCGGCCTGTCCATCGCATTGCGGGTGACATGCTGATGTATTAATCTTTTTTGTTTTTACCAAGTCGAGGAAGCTTTTGAGAGAATTTGACAAGAATGATTGTCCACGGTCAGAAAGTAACTTGCATGGAAATCCAAAAACGAGACCTATTTTTTCAAGTAAAAATTTTGCGACTATTGGAGATGTCATGTCCTGGGTCGGCATTGCTATAATGTATAATGCATTTAGAAAAGTGATCCACTGCTACCAGTATATGTTTGTTTTCTCTTTCCGTTTGTTCAAAACCGCCCACGAAATCGATGGCTATTGTATAGAAGAGTGAAGTGACAGGCAAAGATTGTAATAATCCAGCAGGTTTTTTGTTTGGCTTTTGGAAAAATTGAGCATTTTTTTATGAATGATGTAACATCATTTTTCAGTTTGGGCCAGTGATAATGCCTGCTGATTTTTTTCAATTGTTTTATCTATGCCAGTATGACCTGTGAGGAAATCACCATGCGCCAAAGACATTATTTTCATCCTCAAGTCTTTTGGAACATATATGGAAGCACCATGTCTGTCAATGAAATGCCATAGATTGTCTTGGTTATCCTTAACTAATTTTTCGGATGGTGTCACCAATTTTTGTTATGTCTTTTGTCTGGCTGTCCTTGAGTACATCATACTCCACAAAAGAAACCAATAAACTGTCACTGACTGTCTTTAGGCGAGAGAGACAGTCAACGTCTGTGTGACAGCGCCCCTCTTTGTAAACGATGTTAAAATCAAATTCCTGGAGTATGGCCACCCACCGAGCAAGCTTTCCATGTGGGCCTTTCAGGGAGAATAAGTAGCAAAGAGAATGATGGTCTGTATGGACAGTAAAGGATCTTCCATCTAAATACTTGTAGAACTTTCTAATTGCCCACATGCTCAATATGAGTTGTACTCACTGCTGTTGCAAATGTGATCAGGCCTGCGATGCATAAGCCACAACATATTATACCCCATTATCGGTTTGCGACAAAATCGCGCCCAAGGCATAGCCACTTGCATCAGTCTTTAAAATGTTCGGTTTTGTTGGACCAAATGATCTCCAAATTGGAGGTGACAGCAAACACGCTTTTAGATCTTCAAATTTAGCTTGTGTTTTGCTGTCCCATGCCCACTTTTTCTTTTCCCAAGTTAGGGCACGTAAATTTTTAGATCTAGCACTGAACTCGGGGATGAATTTTCTATAAAAAGATAATGCTCCCAAAAATTGTTTAACCTCTTTCGGTTCTGATAGTGTTCTCCAATTTTGAAGAACTTGAATGTTTGCTGGGTTTGAAAGAAATGAGCTTCCATCTATTATGCGTCGGAGATATAGGATGGAAGGTTGAAAAAAACGACATTTTTCTATATTTATCCACAATTTGTACTTCCCTAGTCTTTCCAAAATCTTGCCTAAATGGCGATAATGCTCGTCATCATCTCTGGAGTGCGCGCCCATGTCATCCTGAAATTTTTTTAAAAATAATTGAAGTAGATCTTAAAAAATTTGATAAATCATCCTCTGCATAATTTGGCTTGCTGTTGCAATTCCAAAGGGTAGGTAATTAAACTCGTATTTAGCGTCAGGTGTTACTATTGAAGTTTTGGCTTTGTCTGTAGGATGCTAGAGAAGTTGTAAATAAGCTGCTTTTAAGTCAATGACCGAAAAAACCTTGCTACCTCACATCTCATCCATTAAATTTTCAGGAATGGGAAGGGGGAAATTTTGTCTGACTTTTTGAAATTTCCGCAAAGGCGATGTTTTTTGTTCCATCTAGTGCTGTCTGTTCGACTAGCACGACTGGGCTCGACCACCGGGATGATGACGGCGAGATAATGCCTTCATCCAACTATTCTTCACACTGCTTGCGAATCACTTCTCTTTTAACTTCCGTAGTGGAATATGGATGCGACCATCTAGGTTTTGCAGAGTCAGTTTGCAACTCAACCATGGGCAGTTCATACCCCTCATTATAATCTAGCGTTAACCATTTTTCATTATTTTTTATCAATGGAATCACTCTCTGTACGTTAGGAAAGCTCTCCCAATTCTTTGGTAGAAATTTTTCTCTGTGCTTTGGTATGGATTCCAAGTCAACCTCTTCCAGTTGATACTCTACATTATTGACTACATTAACATCTTCACCCAGAATGTTATGGTAAATGGAGGCGTCACAATTGACCAAAATTGGTTCCTTTATTTCAGACGTGAGATGAAGGATTTCCTTCTCGTTTGTCTTTATTGACATAATTTTTAGATGTTTTATGACATCATTAAACAACAAATCCAATGTATTTTGGTTTAATACTATTTCGGTAATTTGTCCGACTTGTTCTGCAACATTTGGTGGGAGTTCTGTACTTTTTGTAACATCCTTAAATTTCAATTTGTTTGTTTCGAAGTTTATGGATGTGACATTTCTCCGTAAAAAATCTATTCCAAAGAGAACTGGTTGGCTTAGATAATTCAAGATGTAAAATGAATGAATGAATTTGTTCTGATCAATTGTGAATTCTAAATCAGTCAATCCTCTAGCCAATAATGGTTTATTATTGACGGCTCTTAGCTTAGCCGCATTAAAACGTACTACCCCATCTTCTGGGAGAGCATTCAACGCTATTATGGACACTTGACTGCTGGTGTCAATTAAAGACGACAGACCATGTACAAATTTAAGGTTTATGTGAACAGTGAAAAGTTCCTTATTCTGTATCGATATGGAAGGAGGAATTTCTAGTAACTGCGAGCCGCTAACCTCCATTGTGGGGCCGCCTATTCGTTTCCCGAATTTTGACCTGATTGATTATTGTAGTAGTTTGTGTTACTCTGATAATTTTACCTGTTGCCTCTTCCGCTATACGGATGTCCTCTATTATAAGTCGAATACTGCCCTCTGTAATTATTTTGGCCATATTGAGGTCTCTGATAACTGTTTTGACCTTGGTAATAATTTTGATTTGGTCCTTTATAACCATTTTACCTGGCTTGATTTTGTGAGTGGTAGTATTGTTTTGGCGGTCTGTAAGGAGGAGGTTGAGTGTAATTGTATGATCCTCTTGTAGCATTCAAATGCTGCATGACCAATTTTGCCACAAATTTGGCATGTCAGCGGTGCGACGTTTCCATCAGAAAGAAAGCTCTACCCTCTGATGAATTTGCTGTTGTGTTATTTACCTGAGCAACCATTACAGATTGAAATTTTTGCTCCATAGCTGCATTTTGTTTGGTTAGGGCTGTATCTAATACTTGTTGGACCTGATCTAGAGTAATGCTACCAAAGGTCTTTGTGTCAGATTTTTGGCGCATTTCCATATCCTTGTCGAGTAAATATTGTAATAGGGAATCTATTGTGAATTTTCTATCGTATCTGAAAGAGCCAGTCCAGGAATCTGGTAAACCAGATATGATGTGCTTAACTATCATTGTCACTTCCATCTTCTTATCATAGTCTCTCGATAGCTCAATTTTGTCAAAAAATATGTTTGCAAGTCTTCCTCGCGCATGTTATATCTTCTCGAAAATAACTTAGCTTCAGGAGTGAGATTGTTTGGTTTGTTTGGATAAGCGCTTTTTAAGCTTTTTTAAGAACTTTCCAATCCTTAACATGCTCGTTTGCCGCATGCCACGACAGGGCCGAGCCTAACAGAAAATTTGGTAGTAAATTACCTTATCCTTGGCCGACCAATTTGCCTGTTTTTCGGATCGGTCATATGCATCCAGAAAATGTTGCACATTATTGTGCGAATTATCAGAAAACTTATTTGAAAAATGCAATAGCGGCAGGTACTTTTTCGTGTAAGCTTCTTGCATTGCCATTTTTGGTTTAGTTTCAACCACCGATTTATCCATACTAATGTGCATACGAGGTTTCTTTTCTCTCTTTCCAATAATTTATTTATGCTTGATTAATAAATATATATTGATTGTGGGCCCCATAACAAATTCAGTGGTAGTTTCAACACGCTTCAGGCGCTATTGGGCCTCCTTTAAATACAGGGCTCCCCCCTCTACAATAGTTCACGCTGATTTTTAAAAGAACTAATTAAAAGTTGTTTACCCCCTTTGAAAACCCCACAATTTCAAATCCCATATACGCTTATTTACGTTTATGCAAATTTTGCAAATTTTGAAAGAAATATCCTTTTCTTACCCACGGCACCAAACACCGCACTCAAAGCACCAACCACAATCTCTCAACACGCTGTGCAAAAAAATATTCAGATTAAGACAATTCCACATACCACACATTCAATCGATTCAATCGTCTCACGCTTGAATGACTTTTGGGCGCCAATACGAAATATTTTACAAACTTTCATATAATTTCGCAATACGTAACGATTTTGATACATTAGACCATCTGAAATTTAATGCCTTGATACAAATCATTAAATCGCTGGCCTTTGAATTTTATTTATAAAGAAAGGGAAAAAATTTTACGAAATGCGCAACTCTTATTTTTATCTGTACGGAAAAAAATTTAGGGCAATGCCATAAAGGTCACGGTCTTTAATTTTTCGCTATTTTTTTACGATTGCATACGCGATTTGCATTGAAATCATCTTCCGATACAGTTAGATTTTTTATTTTACAAATTTAAAGCGGTATTGCATTTTTTTTTAAGTTTACTTTTTTTGAATTTTCCTTTTTCTCTTAACTTTATTTATGCTTCAACAAAAATGACGAGTTAATGCCCAAAACGGGTTTTTTCCTTTTTGGAAATGGCGTAACAAATGGCGTAACAAGATATAACAAGCCTCCGCGCAAATCAACCTTTTTTGACAAGAGGGGAAAATATTTTGAATCGCTGTATTTTTTTAAAATACAGTTTTTTTAATACGTTTTTTTAATAACGTAAAATTGATTTACGTTATTAAATAACGTAAATCAATTTGCGATCTATATAATAACCTCGAATGAAAACATTTCGAAATAATTTACTTTTTTTTTCGGTTCAGCAAATATTGCGCCAATTAATTTTTTTAAATAAACTTTTCGTGATGCGAAGGTCGAATATTTGACCCGCCTAACAAATTTATTAAATGCCGGCAAACGGGTTTCGGCACCATATTTGTCACCGCGTGAATTTGAACAATGTCTAAACAAAGAAAGCAATTAGACTGAATTCGCAATATAATTCTTAAGGTATCGTTCCCGTAAATTATTTCACGCAAGCGATCTTACAACAAATCAGTTGCATTCAACAATCTCATATTAATCAATAGTGAGGCGAATCAAATCGATCAAAATTGCATTACAAATTATAAAACAACGGCTAAACGCCAATATCACATAAAAATCTAAGTAATTTAAAATGCAACTACGTCGCGAAAGTGCGCGAACAAACAAATGTCACCTGTGATGTATGTAGATGAACCTGCTCAGCTGCTTTGGATTCAATAGATAGAATTATATGCTGTCACTGCTTCTGAGAAATTCGTTCATCAGCACAATGATCCCATCTCATCAGCAATTACAGGGTGTCTCTTAATATGCAATTTCTGGTTGTATTTGGGCTTAGCAAATACACAGCTTTTAATGGTTGTAGTTGATGATGGCTGACTTCGGGCCATTACTTCACATCCTCCTTTAAATTAAAACATGCGCTGCTCAAAGCTATGTTTTATTTCAGTTTCTCCACACAAAGTTCATCTATAGCTTTATCTTCTTTCAGCAACGAAGCGTTTTTCGAGCTTCAATGCACAGGGTACACAATGGTTTGAGATTAAGTGCCTTAATTTCCCATGACATTACTGGTTCCCATTGCGGAACACAACACACACAAAACATAGGGCATAAAAATATGCAAAATAAACAAAGTAAAACTGTGTTATCAACAGGGTGATTAATCCCAGTAAAACACAAAATAGACGAATAAAATATAATAAAATAAAACAAAATAAAATAAGCTGAAAGCAACATTAACTGAAAGAAAATTGACTTTTGGTTGCCTTGCAATGCTTTAGTGTATAGCGGAATAGCCCCTCTTTATAATGCATGCTCGTAGTGCATCCTACTGGCATTTTTCAGGAAATTATAGCATTTTGAAAACATGGAGCTACATTTTAAAGAAATTTACGATAAAAGGCTTAAAAACAAAGTTATTTTTAATGAATTTCTAATACTTTTAAGTATTTTTTTTTGCATTAATCTAATAAATCACATCCTGTAGATTAGAAAAACGTCTTAAAAAAATTAGTTTGCACAAATTATGCCATTGTTTCATTATGTTGAAATTTCGAAGTTACATTACGTAACTCTTTTAATTTTGAATAAAGAAATCTGAAAAAATACAGAGAACATAGTAATAATATTTTGTATCATTTTAAAAAGTTTCAAAAAGTTTGGATGAGAAAAAAATTTCCGGGCATGAAAGGGTTAAGCACATTAAGCAAATAAAATATGGTTAAACCAAGTTAACAAAACGACATATTAAGCACGCTTAAGCAAAACAATTCAAACAAACAAACATAAGCAAACGCAACTAGGAACAACGAATCCGAGTACATAAAAATCAAACACTGAAGATAATAAGGAAAACAAAATAAAGAATAAAGCAAGATAAAAGATAAAAGAACAATTAAAAATAGGGTTATGGGTTAACGCAAATGGTGAGTAAATATGGGGAACAAGACATAACAAAACACTTCAATATACAGTTTTGAGGATCTGTCTCTTATCTGCAAGTAACAACTATTCATCGGCATTCACGGGTGTCGGAACATCATAGGCCACCATTTCCAATTCAGCGACAGTCTCTGGGGCGGGTTACAGAGGTTTTGTAAGCTTCTCCTCTTTATGACTTGGGGTCTCAGGTGTAAGTTGGCATCCGTGAATGTCCTTTCTTACTCCACAGCAACTGATTATCCTGTAGTTATGGATCCACAGGTCATTGTCCGCATTCTGCCCCTACATACTCGAGAGGTAGTTGACCTCCTGATGTACCTTAGGGTGACAGCATCATCTCAGGTTTATTTAACTTTAAGAATTCCTGGTAGCCTACAGCGTCGCTCTCTCCAACCTGTTTCACAGGAGGGGTAATCCTGGGCTAACTTTTTGTCCTAACTTTTTTTTTGTTTTTCGGACTGACTGATCCAAGTTGTGACGAACAAGACAACAGATTATATTTACTCTAGACCAGACAAAACATCGTACAATTGCCACATTACTGCTAATAGTTTTCCAATTTCATGCTAATAAATAATAGTTATCTTTCTGCAAAATCCAGTTATGTTTGTAAACAGGCTACCTAGATGTTTAAGTGGCTTACATAAAAGATCTACTTTATCCACAATAACAAAACTAATCCTCAAGGATGAATTTGGGATTTAACCCTTTCAGTACTTTTTTTTAATTGCTGAAAAGATTTTCACGAAACTTTGGAAAATCAAACAATATGATATTAATATGTTCTCTGAATTTTTTCAGATTTTTTTATTGCAAAAATTCAAAGTTTTACAAAATGTCACTTCGAAATTTCAACATCCCAAATCAATGGCAAAATTTGTGCTACAGGATGTAATTTATTAGATTGATGCAAAAAAATTCACTTAAAAGTATTAGAACTTCATTAAAAACAGCTTTGTTTTTAAGCCTATTTTTGCAAATTTCTTGAAAATGTAGCTCTATGTTTTCAAAATGCTATAATTTAATAAAAAATGCCAGTAGGAAGCATTAAAAACATGCATGTTAAAGAGGGGCTTTTCCGCTATACACCAAAGCATTGGAGTGCAACTGAACGTCATTTTCTGAGGCGCTATAATTTTTTTAAATGAATATCCTTTTAAAAGGACAAGGTGTCTGAAAGGGATAATGAGTTCTTTCCCCATTTAATGAGTATAACTATGGCAACATACTCTGACTACATTAATAAATTATGAGTTCTGGTCTATCAACGATCTTCCTTTCGATGCAAAATAACAATTTCAAGTGTTTAGAAGGATCTTACAAGAAAGTATGACGCCCCCAGCACAAAGGTTGGCCTGGCCAGTACCCACCAATGCACGTTATGAGTTTGTCACACGTTCATAGTCCCTATCTCATAAAAGAAAATGCCTAAAATGTTGTGATTGGTAGTTCCTGATTACGATGGTCCCATTTAGGGTGTGCGCTTCCTCCAAGTACTTCGGTTGTTTCTTCCAGCTAGGTTCTGGTGGTTTCGCGCTACCAGTTGCAATTGTTACCAAATCTAAAAGACAGCTCAAACACAGATCCACAATAACTGCAATTATAACTGAAAGATACATGGTTATACACTTTATAAGCTTATAACAATACAAACGATAAAACACTTAAAATTGGAAGAATAACTTAAATTGCTTCCACACCTCCTTTGATTTCTCAGGAGAACTTTACCCAATTATCAACGAGTATGCAAAGATTTATTTCACATATGAATACACTGTCCAGTGTATTCTTTCAAACGAAACTCTGAATTGGGCTAGTACCTGCTCCAATCGGTTCTTGGAGATTCTTACACTCATCCAAATACTATCTAACTCCATGCCGGAGCTTTTCCAAGACGTTAAATTCAACACTCCCATACAACACTTAACGAGATCTCAACGCAAGCAACATAATACAATACCATAAAACCCTACTACTCTCTACTCCACTTGGTGGTAAACAGATGGCGACTCTCCTTATATACCATAAGGGTTTATTTAGGAAGGACTTTTTCTTGTGAGCGCCTTCCTCCTTGTTGACTTTCCTCAACATGGTTACCCTAGATTGGTTTTTGGAGTCGTTCGTACTTCGTAACACGTTCTGAGCTCTTTTTGTATTTAGACCCTTCCTAACATAATGCAATAATAACAAACAGAACAATAAAACAAACACACAACAACATAAGATAAAATAACGCGTTTAAACTGCTCCCTAGCCTCCTCAACCGTTAGCGATGTCAAAGCTCGTAGCACAATGACACGATCATTTCGGAGTATTCGTTGCTTCCCATTTTCTGGTAGGCTTTCCCCTAGGGTTTGACTCAGTGACAGTATTCCCCCGAGATTCCCTGTTTGTTCACCTAGGTGACTCAGTGACAGTCCTCTACGGTGAATCACTGTTTGTTCGTACCAACGGCTGGCTAGTAGCCTAAAAGTCATCCGAGTATACTTGTTCAACCCCAGGCTGACTCAGAGGTAACTCTGAATTTCACCTACCACAGCTTGTTTGACCTCCTGTGTCAACTCAGAGACTGCATGGTAATGCCATGATGCTTGCTTGTCCAATTTAGAGCTGGCTCAGAGGCAACACCATTCTTCCTCAACCACCTTCGTTTGTTCTGCAAAACCCGACTCAGTGACGAGAGGCTCCTCTCCCCTCTACTATGGAACGGCTTTTATACACTCAGTGTACACATTCCGCACTCTCCCTCCTGACTCAACGACAACACATCTGTTGTTGGTGTGTCCACTCTTAGCTGGCTCAAAGACAGCCTTTTCTTTGGATCAGCATAGGCGTACTTACTGCCTTTCCCTGATCTCCTACACCTAACCTTCTCCCTCTTGACGGGATTCTTTCCCTATCGATCCACAATCCACTGCATTCCGGTGAGTAGGTACTTTTCTAACAACAACTTGTGTATTATTAATCCTCCCTTACGAATCGATATATTGATTTTTTTCTTTCAAAGTTATCTGGTCGCGTCTGATGATGTCCTAACTCTCCTGGCAGAACAGAATCCTTCGATAGGATCGGCCTTAGGTTCCAAACTAATCCATGACCTCGCTCGCGTGTGCTTTAAGAAGAAGAACCACAGGCATGGCGATGCCATGTATAACTTGGTGATCGAGGTTCATCCTGCACTTCGGAATGCTCTGCCCCTTAATGACCGCGTTAACCTGGAGCTCCAAAAAGTTCACCTCACGGACTACTCCCCGCTTATTCAATGCTTCTCTTGCCTCCGCTTCGGCCACACCAGCTCGAGATGTGCCGCCCTCACCAAATCCACCACCGATCACTGTTCCCACTGCGCAGAAGAACATTCCTTTACTGTTTGCCCTCGCAAGAAGGATCCTTCGGCATTACGTTGTCTCAATTGCTCGACGGACACCCGCTACTCGTCCACTCCGGAGGCATGCCAACACTCCGCCACCTCTCTCACCTGTCCCATTCGAAAAAGCGCTGAAGCTGCGGCCATAGCTAAAGTCGACTATGCCTGACAACCTCCTGCCCATAGTTCAATGCAACATGTCTCGGTGTAGAGCTACCACCGCAGAGGTACTGCAACACCTTCGTCGCTCAAAAGCCACCTTCGCTCTATTGCAGGAGCCGTACACTGGACCAACAGGACGCTGCCGGGATTATCCCGACTTCGCATGCTACCAGAATCAGCAGGGTCTCGGCAGAGTGAAGTCCGCTATCCTGGTCCACCGCGACTTCAGTCCCGCCCCAGTGCTCTTCTCCCAATGCACAGACGATACCACGGTTGTGGTTCAAGTAATGCTCAACGGCCGCAGCTCCTTTATAGTTAGCACCTACATAGAGCCAACCGCTGACACAGCTACTAGGGTTGCTGCATTAGAAACCTTGTTGGATGCCCTGGCCCCTTCTCCAGTTCTCCTATGCGGCGACTTCAACGCGAAACACCCCCTTTGGGGAGCACAGCGCCCTGATGCTCGCAGTGCACTGCTCGTCGATCTGTTTGCGGCCAGGGATCTCCATGTCTTAAACGAGGGAGCCGCGGCCACATTCGAGGTCTTTCGTCTTGATGGCCCACGTACGTCTATCGTGGATATTACTGTCTGCTCTGCCCATCTCTTGCCTTATGTGCAAGGATGGTGTGTGAACAGCTCTGCGAAAGCTACGGGTGACCACCACTGCATCGATTTCCGTATCACTGTTTGTTCCAATGTGACTGCCCAAGACGCCTCGACCACGACGTTCCGGTGGAACTCTAAACGCGCCGACTGGGCAGCCTACGCCGTTTCAATTGAGGAGGAACTTGGTACCGCTAACCTAAGTCCTACCACCGCTGCTGCTCTCGTCTCGGCTGAGGAAATTGATGCTTTCGTTGACGCTCTTACCACCGCCCTGACTCGAGCGTGTGACGCCTCCATGCCCTTGAAAGGATGCCGGCGCAAGTTCAATGCGATCTGGACACCGGCCCTTACCGCTTTGAAGAAGTCAGTCCTGAGCAGCAAACGCTTGTTGTCGCGCCTTGGACGTCGGGACCCTGCTGCTCCGGAGTTCGCAATGGCTCTCACAGCCTACCGCGAAGCTCGTACAGATTACTCCAACGCCATCCGTGATGCCAGCACCAAGAGCTTCCAGGAGTTCTTGAATGGGCACACCGACCGCGACGTCTGGTCTCTTCACCGCCGTATCGTCATCAGCCGTGGGCCTCCTACGGTCCCCTCTACCATGCTGACCGGTCCTGGCACCTACACCTCCAGCCCACTTGATACGGCTAGGGCCCTGCTCACACATCTCTACCCCCAGGACACCGTGGATAATGCCGCCCATGCTGCCACACG
>JAQGBX010004664.1:0-14923 GCA_034698745.1 Megaphyllum sjaelandicum | reverse complement strand
ATTCTTGCCTCCTTCCAATCCATAGGAAGAATTCCAGTGTGTAGGGTCAGCTGGAAGAGGTCTGCCAAGAATGGAGCCACCTCACTAGCCAGTGTTCCATGTATTCCAATTTTCAAGAAATTGTCTCAAACGAAATTTTGTTGTAAAATTAGATAAATTGTCAAAAAAATTACTAAATTAGCAAAAATTGTCGAATAATTGGCAATATTACAAGGAAAATTTTTAAATTTTTTAATATTTACAAAATTGTCTCAAATTAAAAACATTATCAGAAAAAAGTGGCAAAATTGTAAAAAAAAATTAATAAATGGACTCCGGGAATAGTTTCTCCGAGTTAGCTGACAACACTAGCCAATCTAAAATTCTGATTTAAGTTTTTATTTGGAAAAATTCCTTTTTTTAAATTAATACATTCCTGGAAAAAGTTTCTTCCTTTGTTCGTTTGTCATCGGACTGAAATCTGGAGTTTTCATCAAATATTCCTCGTTCTTAATCGAAAAATCAGAAAACGAAATTTAGACAAAAATTAAATTTTGTTTAATAATTTGTTATAATAATAAGATAAATTTGTATGAAAAGTTTACATTTTTTTATAAAAAAATTAGTTGTTTTTTTGGAAAATTCCTCATTTTTTGATAACAAATTTAACGTTTTCCTAAAGAGTTTGCATTGTTTTGAAAAATTCATTAATTTTAAATATTATTTCACCTTTTTTTAGAAAATTTGAGATTCTTTCTTAAAAATGTTATTTCCGAATTAAAAATTTTACAACTTTTTTACAAAAAGTTCAGTTTTCTCTTCTATTCTAAGCTGCATCATTTTAATTAAATGTATCCTTATGGCGAATTTCACTTGTCCAAAAAAAGTACCCGAGTGCACACTTAAGTATTCCGGGTGTACTCCAGGGTACTCCGAAAGTACCCAAGTGTACACTAGGGTGCTCCGAGTGTATCAAAAATTGCACTGTTTTTGAAAAATACAAATTCTTTTTCTGGAAAGAATTATTATTTTTATCTTTAATATTGTTTTTTTGTTTAAAAATAACTTACGTCTTTAGAAACTTATTTTGTAATATATTTTCAATCCGTAGTTGTCTAAAAATTTATAAGTTACAAATTTAGAATTTTTAAAATATAAAATAAGCAAATTTGTATTTTTTTAAACTCTCGCTAGAATTATTTATCAAAAAATTATTTACATTTTTTGAAAATTTTCTTAAAATTTCCACGTTTTTGTCGAGTAATAATTAACAAAGTTTGTACGTTTTCCAGAAAAAAAATTGCCAAAAATTTTACCTATTTCCACAAGGACTAAGTGCAATACTTTTAACAGTTTCCGAGGAACATGGTTGGAATTTTCCACGTTTTCTAAATAACAAGTTTTTTGACATTTTTTCCCGTTTTCTTAACGACAAAAATAAATACCTTTCTACGTTTCTCCAAGTAAAAATTCACGAAATTTTACGGATTTTCAACGGTTTCCGATGATCAATCTTTAAAATTTTCCACGTTAACCCGACTACAAATCTTTAAAAATGTTTAACGTTTTCCGTATTTCGTAGTAATTTCTACAATTTCCAAGGACGAATTTTCCACGTTTTTGCGTGTACAAACTTAGAAAGTTCCACGTTTTCCAGAGCACAAATTTTTAACTTTTTTTCCTAAGGACACAAAATAACGTTTATTTTCGAAAAAATTGATTTAGATTTTGAAATTCCCAGGTATTTTAAAACAGTGACGCGTAGGTCACTCCAGTGACCAATGACCCCAATTAAAACTGGTCTTTTCCTTTTTTCTGCAGTCAGTGGTCAGGTCGATGGTCAGTGCAAAAGACTTCGAGTCCATTCAAGTTAAATACTTCAAGTAGGCCATATATAGGAAGCATTATCGATCGTTGTTCTTCATCCAAGGTTTTCACGATTTTGGTAAACGTAAGTAAACTTTTTAATACAAACATAATTCAGTACAATTAAGTTTTACTAAGAATATTTCCAAGAAATGTTAAGAAATAGCCACAGAAAGGGCTTTCAATGATTTAGGCCTAGTTGAGCGACCATGCTTGGATCGGACAAAAGCAACCGACTATTTTTAGAAATAATTTTAGAAGAAACAAAAGTAACTTAATTTTGTTCACATTTTAAAGTCAATTTCAAAACAGGACGACTGGACGAGTAAGTTTTATGTGAAAATTTGTCGTATTTTTAACGTCAATTGCTTATAATTAAACCGGATGTCGGCATGGCGAGGCCCTAAGCTGTGGCCATCTGAAGAGGCCTCCCTTTAGGCGGGGTTAGGGAATTCAAGCAATATACGTATATATTTTGTGAATTTTGTCGTTTCGTAAGGCATTTTGAACATTTTATTTTTAACCTAACTTCAAACAGGGTTCCCACAGCCTGGAAAAACCTAAAATGTCAGGGAATTTGAGGAGGTCATTGTATAACCAGGAAAAGTCATGAAGCTTTTCAAATTTGACGTGGAATGTTTTTTTGGAGATTCTAAAAAAACAATAAAATAGGATTATTACCGCGACATTTTAACTATATTCTAGTGCAGAATCAGGCTACAAATTTTCAAAATTTTCTACGTTTTCCCGTGTTTAAATTTGCAAAATCTTCTACGTTTTCCTGAGTTTAAATTTGCAAAATTTTCTACGTTTTTCCGAGTTGTAATTTGCAATATTTTCCACGTTTTTTTCGAGTTCAAATTTGCAAAATTTTCTACGTTTTTTCGAATTCAAAGTTGCAAAATTCTCGACGTATTCCCGACTAAGTTTTTATTAGTTACAGATATTTTAAAATGTTTATGCTTTAATTTTTGTACCATTGCGCTAGAAATAAATAGGTTTGCTAAGTCGAAACCAACTAAAACATGAGGTGATGTCTTTTAATTTTAATGGTCATTAAAAAAAATAAAAAATGTCCTGGTAAAACCTGGAAAGTCAGGGAATTTCATTCTAAAAATATCTGGGGGCCCTGTCAAAGGTCCTGTGTTATACACAAATGTGAATTTTTATGTTTTTTTTAAAGTGCCTAAAATCTTCTCTGTGAGGAATAATATCAGATTGTGCAAATAAAAATTTGTACAATTTTACAAAATTGCTCTAGAATTTTTTTAAATGTTTGGCAAATTTGCCTTCAGAAAATTAAAAAAAAACATTTTTAAACTTGTCCTTGGAAGTTGCTGGAAATTTGTTTAAATTTGTCTGCGAAAAAAAGCTTAACATTTAATTTTTTGGAATAGGTCCTTGGAAAATGTAGAAAATATCTTAATGTCAGTGGAAAATGGTAAATTTCTTATCACTTGGAGGAAAAAGGTTAAAAATGTGCAGCTTTATCCTTAAAAAAGGTTTAAAATTTTGTAAATTTCTTCTCGAAATTGATGCAAAATTTTAATGATATGTCCGTGGGAAAGGATGACAATTTTAAGGCTGCTTATGGGTAAATCCGGCCCTTGATAGAGATATTGACGTCATATGTAGACCTTGGTTTCAAAAACAAGGCAGATATGGGTCAGAAAACGAGATGATAACGAAACTGGTTTGGGGCCGTCCATAATTTACATGTACACATTGTTACCACTTTTTTACTCCCCTCTTCCTCAAGGTGGACATTGGTGACAATTATGGTACCCTTTCCCCACAGAAATCACATGTACATTGCCTGCACCACTTCCCTTCATTTCTATAAATGTGAATTTATGATTCACATTCTGTATGCTATATTTAAAGGATCCCCCCAAAAATTTTATTATCAACTATACCTTGATCTTTTCAGGATTAAGAATAATTTCCCTGACCAATGACAAAGTCAGAAATTGACATATTTTGCATAATCTACAAAGGAAAATATTATGCAAAGTTTATTAAGGACAATTTTGAAAATTAACAGAAAAAAAAGCATGAAAATAAATTGAAAATCTGAATATTCTGTATTCGGTAATTTTTGAAAATATGTGATTAGGAAAAACCAGAAAACATTTTAAAAATTATACTCTGTAAAACGTGCAGAATTTTGCAAATTTGTCCCAGGAAAAGGAAGGGAAATTTTTGAGAATTCGTACTCGGATAATGGGATCTCAACAACATGACTACGTTGAATTTCCCTGACTTTTTCAAAAAAAAGCGTTGTTCCCTGAGCTCTCCCTGACTTTTCCAGATTTTCCAGATCTGAAGGGAACCCTGATTTAATATAATATTGTTTAACCATTAAATGGTTGTTCTTAATGATGCGAGACTTTTTAATTTTAGATATAAGTAAATTTAATTAGCAAAAGTGAAGTACAAAAAAGTGTTTGTGTCCTTGTAGACATTGGTAATATATCCCCCCTTTATTATAAATAAAAAAATTCATATTTTTCAATACGAATAAAATTAGATAACAATAAAATAATAACTAAGAAAAAATAAATAATATGGCAAAATTGATATTTTTCTGAAGAGTTTTTTAAAGTTTGCCTCAATATGCTTATTAAAATTAAAAAAAATGTTTTAAAATTATTGTATGTGTTGATTTAAAATATGAAAATTAATTGTTATGGTGAATTAATAAAAAAAAATTGTTAAGATAACTAGATAAGTTAAGATAAGATAATTAGATAACAATAACTTTTGTTAAAAATGTAAAAATGATACGTGATACAAATTTAAACATTTGAAATTTACAATTCCCATTTAATTAACTTGTTTATTTAGATTTAAATTTTCAAATTACTTTATAATTATAAAATAAATTAACTGAAATCTCAATATTCTTATGTTATTCTGACAAAACTTGATAGAAACTCATCAAAAAGGACAACCTTTCTAAGAACTTTTGATGTCACAAACTCATTTCCAGTCTCTGAAAATATTGCTAAATTTACGTTACAAAAGTTACAAATTCAAATATCACACATTTTCGGTTAAAAAGATCAATTTTTCGAGAATAAAGTTGTATTAAAACATGACTTCAACAGTATAAACAAATGTTTCATCCAAGTTATCATCAGGGTTCCCATAAATTTTATTTTCAATTTCCTCAACGTTTTTAGGATTTTGAACCTATTTACCTCACCAATGACGATGTCAAAATTGACTTATACCTATGTTAACCACAATTTTGCAAAATTGACACAATGACAATATTGATTTTTTTTTACAACATTTGCTTTACTAATGAAACTTTTAAACATTTAACAAATATTTTTCCCCAAAAACTAACCACGTAAAAGTATTAATTTGAAGGTCAATAAGATTACTAATTTGATTTTTCCTGACTTTTCCAGACAAATTATAGCTCCCTGATTATTCAAGTTTTCCGGCTTTGCATGGGAAACCCTAATTTATATTTATCTAAGAGTTACAATGTCAACAAAATGCTTTAAAATCTTTTTTTCTAGACTTCTTCAGGAAGATGGACCTTATTTACGATGATGGATCAAAGGACTTATCCATGCAAAGTTTGACCACGACAATAATAATTCAAAATATCCTCGAGGATGCCGGATTGCTGCCAAATTGCTCGAGAGATGAAAAGACGATTGCATCAAGAGCCATAGAAGCTGTCAACAATTTACCATTGCCATTACTTCTGAAGTCGCAATTGAGACGAATGGTCCTACCGATCATGGAGGAGATGCTGAGCTGGTATCAGTATAAGGACGAAGAGTCTCGAGTAGTTCTGTCACAGAACGGCATGGTGGACCTGCCAAAGAGCATCAGCAACATGTTGAACGATAAAAATGTATCACTCGTGCAGCGCTTTAAGGTGGCGTGTGATCATTGTCTCGAACAAGAGATATTCGACATTGGAGCCCAGATCAACTATCCGCATAATTTCTGCAGAACTGATTTTACCTGAGTACACCAATCGACAGGCCTTACTGGAGGTACAATGCCAATCGCTGGTCCCTCGCCGATATCTGGTATAAGATTTATGAGGGCAATTTCCACATAAAGTTGGGCCGCAAAGATATTTCTGTAGATTATTACAACGAAGGATTTGTTCAGGCATTTTACATGCCCAACTCTGCCGGGGTAAAATATTTCGTGGAGGGAGTGTCTCCGAGAGAGATCCCGCGCTGTATCAACCGCACGATTTTTTCAGAACATTATGCATTATCGTTTACTCCTGATGCGTGCATCAAGATATTCGAAAGATTGAGCGATGGTGAAAGACAACAGTGTTATAACAGTTTCGCTTTTGAATTGCTCAAAGCGCTTCTTAAATGGCCCTATCGACATCAGTTTCTGAAAGCTGCCCAGTCGCTTGCAAAGAACATGGATAGCGAGCACTTCTGGACGGTGGCTGAATTGATTCTCAGGAAGGCAAGTCATTACAATGAGGACCATGACTATAAGAACCTGTTCATCAACTTCTGGAAATTGTGCAGTGAATCCAAAATAAGCCACATTTCATCCGAACTTTATGTCAAGAACCTGCCTGCTATACGATATTATCTTGATGCAAGACGACCGGTTAGCCCACTTCTTTCTTGACAATACCACCGATGAGTTCAAGACACGACATATTTTTAATGGATTTGAAAGTGCCTGCCTGCGACTTATTTTTGGAAAACAGTTCGAGGCAGTCGAGCTTTTCATGAAAGTGAGCAGAAGAAATAATGAAAAATTGTTGGTTAAATTTCAAAAGGAAATTGCAGAGTATTTAGACTCTGGTGTCCCATATGGTTTTTACTACCGTTCTTACATGAAATATTTAACCAACAAGGAGATTAAAAATATCCTACAAGAATTTATATCAAGGATGAATAAATTAAAGCCAAAAACGTCTGAAATATCCAGCTAAGGAAAAAAACATAAAATGTGGATAATTTATTTTAATGTATTCACCTTCCAAGTTTTTGAAGCAACTAAATGTGTTATGTTGTATTGATGCATAATCTTGATTAAAAAGTAGATTCATCATGCTTCAAAAATTTACTAATTTGGTTTTCCTGCAGGATTTTCGTCAAAACAAAACAAAAATAGTCTTCAATTTTTCGCAAATGTTTTATTTCGGAAAAATTCCCAGAACACTTTTTCGCTAATTTTGAAATAGTTTGCAAATTTGTGTAAAATTTCATAGTTGCGTCACAAATTTCGACAATATTTTAACTGATCATGTAATGCCGCAAACATTTTGCTGTGCCCTAGACCTGGAAATTTTAGGGAACTCGAAATTGTCTGGCAAAGTAATGAATAAGTCAGGAAATAATAATTTTTTTTAAACAATGAAATTTAACGTTTTAATCTTGTCAAAATACAAAATTACTTTTTACAAGGAAAGCTCAGAACACATTTACAATTTTTTTAAACTTTTCCAAGTACAAATGTGTCAAAAATTGTCGTAAATTTCAGAGGACAAATTTGTAAAATTTTTAACAGTTACCAGAGATAAATTAGCAAAATGGTCGAGAAATTGGCAACATTGGGGGAAAATTTTGTTCAAATATTAGCAAAATTGTCAAGAATTAAAAAAATGTTTGTAAAATTTAAAAAAAAATTCCAGAATTTTATAAAGGTTTGTAAAATTTAAAAATGTGTAGAAAAATTTACCAAATAAGCAAAATTGTAGAGAAATTGGCAATATTGGGGAGGAGTGAAGAGGAAATTTTACCTTTTTATAATTTTGTCAAAATTTTCTTGAATTAAAAAAATGTTTGTAAAATTTGAAAAATTGTTAAGAATTTTGAACTTGTTTGTACACTGTAAAATTAAAAAGTATCAAAAATTTACACAAGTGTAGAAAAATGTGCTAGATTATAAAATTGTTGATTTTTTTTAATTAGCCAAATTGTTGAACAATTGTCAATAATGATGGAAAATTTTAACATTTTCTAATTTTTGAAAAATAGTCTTGAATTCGAAAAATTGTCAGAATTAAGTGGCAAAATTTTAAATAAAAATAATAAAATAAATAGACTTAGAAAATTGTTTTACCAAGATAGCTGACAACTAGCCAATCTAAAATTCTAATTTTAAACTGAATTTTTATTCGGAATAATTCTATTTTTTAAATTAATACAATCCCGGAAGAAGTCTTTTTCTTTGTTCGTTCGTCATCAGACTGAAATCTGGAGTTTTCTTCATATATTCCTCGCACTAAATTAAAAAATCAGAAAACGAAATTTAGACAAAAATTATTTTTTCTTAAAGTTATAAAAATGTTGACAGTTTTTTATTTAAAAATTTGATTGTTTTTTTGTGGTAAATTTCTAATTTTTAATAAAAAAATTTAACGTTTTCCTAAAAAGTTTTTTTTATTTTGAAAAATTTAGTAATTCTGAATAATATTTTACCTTTCTTTTTTAGACAATGTGAGGTTCTTCTGTGAAAATGTTATTTTCGAACACAAATTTTACAACTTTTAGCAAAAAGTTTTTTTTTTTTTTGGAAAATTAGTCATTTCGGTTTTTTTTAATTTGAAATTGTTTTGTGAAAATGTCATTTCGGAATAAAAGTTTAAACATTTTTCTACAAAAAGTTAAGGTTTTTTTTTTGGAAAATTCGTTTTTTAAAAAAAAAAATAAACGAAATGACAATTTTTTTTTTTTAATTTGAAGTTCTTTTGTGAAAATGTCCTTTTTTAATTAAAATTTAACAACTTTCTACAAAAAAATTAGTTTTTTTCTGGAAATTCGTTTTTTTTAAAAATATTCATTTTGTTGTTGTTTTTTTTTTTAAAAAGTTAAGGTTTTTTTGCAAAACTTTCATTTTTAAATAAAAATGTCACAATTCTTTTTAAAAAAAATCTTGCTTTTTTTAGAAAATAAGTCATTTCTGAATAATATTTTCCTTTTTTCAAATAAAAATTTTTTGTGGAAAATTTTATTTTGGAATATTATTTCAATTTTTTCCACAAAAATTTTGTATTATAAGAAACATATTATTTTTTGTAGAAAATTAGTTATTTCTGAATAATATATTAAATTTTCCTAAAAAGGTTTAGTTCTATTTAAGATTAGTTTTTTTTTTGTTGTTGAAAATTAGTGATTTCTGAATAATAATTTTACCTTTTTATAGAAACATTAATTTACTTGGGAAATAATTAATTTCACATTGTCAAAACAAAGTTAAAGAGAAGAAGAGTTTCCTTTTTTAGGAAAAATGTCAATTAAAGAATTCATTCATCTGATTACAATAAAAAAAGGTTTTTTTTGTATATACAAAATAGTTTAATAAAGTTAATTTCCACGACCGTGAAAAATGACAAATCCATCGTATATTTTTTTAAATTTAAAAAAAACTTACGTCGAATGTTTTCATTTGTTTTTTGGTCATTGCCATCAAAGTGTAGGACCAAGCCCAAGAAAAACACGACATTTTCTCGTCGTTAATTGTAAGAAAAGTTGGAATTTCCCTAAAATAAAAAAATGAAACAAAAATTTAAAACATTTCGTTAAATATAAATAATACTTTTTAAAAAAAATGGGTAAAATATCGGTTTTTCAAATTGCCGCTTTTTATTTTGCAAAAATTCTTGTTTTGTTTGAAACAATTCATTTTTTTGTAAACATTTATAAATTGTCGGTTTTTTTTATTAAACATGTTCGACTTTTTTTCAAGAAAAAAATGTCGCTTATTTTGTCCAAAAAAAACTGTTGCTTATTTTTGTAAAATTTGTCCTCTTTTGTAAAAATTGTTTGTAAAAAATTTTATACAAATTCTCGTTTTTCTGTAAAACGTTTTTTTAGTAAATATCGTGTTTTTTTGAAGATTTTTTTTGTAAAACTTGTCATTTTTGTTTGCAAAAATTGGCGTTTTTTATACAAATTTTGGCTTTACCCTGTAAAACATGTTCGACTTTTTAGAAAAAAAATGTAGCTTATTTTCTTCAAAAAAATTATCGTTTATTTTTGTAAAATTTATCCTTGTTTATAAAAAGTTTTATATGCAAATTCTCGTTTTTCTTTACAACTTATCGTTTTTTGGAAAAAAATCCTGTTTTTTGTTTTAAAAATTGTGCTGTAATTTTTGTGTACAAATAGTCTTTCTTTTTGCAAAACTGTCGCTTTTTTTAGGCAAAACTTTGTTTTTGTTTAAAAAAAATTGTGTTACTATGTTATAAAATTATGTTTTTTGTATGTAAAAATTGTGTTTTTTGTTTTAAAAATTGTGCCTTTTTTTGCTAAAATTAGGTTCTTTTTTTAAAAAAATTGTGTTTATTTTGTTGTAAAAATTGTCTTTCTCCGTAAACAGTGGTTGGTATTTTTTGTGTAAAAATAGTCTTTCATTTATGCAAAAATTGTAAGGTTTTTTGTGGTAAAACTTTGTTTTTGTTTGTAAAAATTGTGATTCTATGTTGTAAAATTATGTTTTTTTTTTGCACAAGTATTTTTTGTTTCAAAACTTGTCTTTTTTAAAAAAAAAACCTTTCTTTTTTTCCTGAAATAATTTCCGTTTTAGTGTACAAATTGCCTTTTTTTTTTTGCAAAATTGGTAGTTTTTTGATGTTTTTTTTCTGTAAAAAGTTACGAATTTTCTGCAAAAATGGTCTTTTATAAGTAAATTATGTCGAGTGCCTCACCCTGGTTTGCATCCTAGAAACATGGCCTGATGTTCTCGTCCTGGACTACTTAAAATCTTCGTAAATCTTCGTTCTTTTTCAAGATCAGCGCGCATTTCCTCGCCGTTCTCATCGAAGACTGAAAACAGATTCACGAAACAAAGATTTCACATTTATTCCAGACTTCATAAAATTTCGATTTTTTCCAAAAAAATTTGCCAAGGTCGTGAAATTTCGAACGTCTCGTCCAAAAACTCGGTAAAAGTAAGTAAAATAAGGTAAAGTAAGGTAAGGTAAAGGTAAAGTAATTTAAGCCATGCAGATTGAATTTTCGAAACATTGAAAATTTTCCGTACCGGAAGTGATGACTTGATTGGAGTCAAAGACGAACATTTCCCGGTTCCAATTGCGTTGCCTAAACGGACTGAAAACGCTCAAAATTTCGGAAATTTTGAGTTTTCTAGGAAACATGTCAGCCACAAAACCGCAAGTGCCGTCGCTGATGACGTAAAAAACCAAATTGAAACAAGGATTGGCGCAACAAACGGCGTAATTGGCCCAAGACATGACGTCACTCGTGGAAGCGTTTCTAAAACAAACTACGTCATAGCCGGACAACTGGTGAGCTCGTTGCAAAATTACTGCAAATTATAAAAGAAAAGGAAAAACAAAAAAGTTTAGAAAAACTCGAGAAAACTATACGAGAAATTTTGCGAAAATTGTCGAGAAATGAACCTTTGAAAATATAACGTGGTTTTTGAAAAATTCGACATCTTCAATGGTCGAAACTGATTGAAAAATGTTGAGAAAACTATAGATAAAAATAATAGAAATATCGAAAATAATTTAAGAAAACAACGCGAAATTTTCGGAAAATTATAAGGAAAAAAATTAAATAATTTAAGAAATATGCATAGTTATTATAAATTATCGAGAAAATAAAAGAAAAGTTTAAAAAACTTGAATAAACTAGGTAAAAATGTCAGAATTATAGGAAATACTTTTAGAAAACTAAACGTGAAATTTTTAGAAAATTATTATGAAAAAAAAATAATTTGAGAAAGTTAAGTAGTTATTGGAAAGTATTAAGAAAATAAGGAACATTTTTCAACATTTTGTTGAAAAACTCTAGAAAACTAGATAAAAATAATAGAATTATCTAAAAAAATTTAGAAAAACAACGCGAAATTTTCGCAAATTTATAAAGAAAAAATAATAATAATTTAAGAAAAATACATATGAGTTATTGAAAATAATTTAGAAAATAAAAAAAAGTTAAAAAAACTTGAATAAACTAGGCAAAAATGTAGAAATATAGGAAATACTTTTAGAAAACTAAACGTGAAATGTTCAGAAAATTATTATAAAAAAAATTTATTTGAGAAAGCTAGTTAAGTAGTTATTGGAAAATATTAAGAAAATAAGGAACATTTTTCAATATTTTGTAGAATAACTCGAAAAAACTGGATAAAAATAATAGAAATATCTAAAAAATTTAGGTAAACAACGCCAAAATTACAGAAATTTATAAGGTAAAAAATAATAATTTAAGAAAAATGCATAGTTATTGAAAATTATCAAGAAAATTAAAAAAATGTTTAAAAAAACTTCAAAAAACTAGGTAAAATGACAGAAATACAGAAAATACGTTTAGAAAACGATACGTAAAATTTTCAGAGAATTATTATGAAAAAAAATATAATTTGAGAAAGTTAAGTAGTTATTGGAAAGTATTAAGAAAATAAGGAACATTTTTCAACATTTTGTTAAAAAACTCGAGAAAACTAGGTAAAAATTTTAAAAATATTTAGAATATAATTTGAAAAAACTATACGTGAAATTTTCAGAAAACTATTAATAAAAAAAATAATAATTTGAGAAAATTACGTAGTTAATATGAATTAGTGAGAAAATAAAAAAAATGTGGAAAAAACTTGAGAAAACTAGGTAAAAATGTCAGAAATATAGGAAATACTTTTAGAAATCGATACGTGAAATTTTCAGACAATTATTATGCAAAAAATAATAATTTCAGAAAGTTAAGTAGTTATTGGAAATTATTAAGAAAATAATTAACGAACATATTGTTGAATATTTTTCAACATTTTGTTGAAGAAACTTGAGAAAACAAGGTAAAAATTTCAGAAATATTTAGAATATTAATTAAAAAAACTAAACGTGAAATTTTAATAAAATAATTAAGATAAAAAATTATTTGTGAAAATTACATAGTTAATGGAAATTATTGGGAAAATGTCACACAAAAATGAGAAAACTTGAGAAAACTAGGTAAAAATGACAGAAATATGCAAAATATTTTTATAAAACTACGTGAAATTCTCATAAAATTTTAATTGTTAAAAATTGAAAAAAATCGTGGACAAGTTTGCAAGTTTTGGTTTCGGAAAACGTAGGAAATTTGGCAAAATTTTGTACTTGGAAAATGTGGAAAATTTGGCAATTTGTACTTGGGAAATGTGAAAAATTTGGCAAATTTGTACTATGAAAACGTACAAAACGACGAAAACTTTGGAAAAATTGTACTTTGAAAAAGGTGAAGAATTTTGCAAATTTGTCTTCAGAAAAGGTTGAGAATTTTGCAGTTTTGTCCTCGACTACGCTGAATTTCCTTGACTTTTTTTTAAAAAAGGCCATTGCTAATCTCCGACTTTTCCAAACATTTTCAAGTTTGCTGAATATTCCAGGTTTTTTAGGTCTGCTGCAAGGTGTATACCCTTGTACTTCTCATAATTTCGCAAAATTTTACGTATTTTTAAGGAAAAAAAAGAAGGAAGTAATGAAAAATGCACTTACTATCATCGACTCCTCTGTACTTCATACAATTGAAAATAATGCAAAGATGTTTCTTTCTTTCCTCGGGATATTCGTACTCGCCGTACTTATCCTTCCCTGGTATATTTAATTAATTAATTCACATTATGCCAATTAATTAAGCATAGATTAAATGATACATTTTCAATGAAGAAATATATACAGTTAAACCTGTTAATAGTGACCACTAAGAAAACTGCTATGTTGGTCACCGTACACAGGTGGTCACATTACAAAGAATACCTCAATTAAAATGAACATGTACACTGTACTCGTACATGTAGACTGTAATACATGTATTAAAAAACCACAAAACCAAAAAAAAGTACAAAATCATTATGTCCAATGATGTGCACTACACACAGTATATTTATTTCCTTTTTAGGCATTTTTTTTTTAAAAAAAATATCAAGTTTTTCTTGTTTTAAATGCTTTTTTGCTTTTTATTATTATGTTTTTATTGATTTTTTCGATCTGAATAACAACGATTGGCAGAATTAATTGAGAGCCAGTAAAGTAATTCCCCAAGAAATTTCATTATTAATTTTCCTGACTTTTCCAAGTTTAAAAAAAATCCCTGTCCAATTACAATTTAAAAAATTCACATATTTTGTAAAATCGACACTGAAAAATAATTTTAAACATTTACTAAAGACAATTTCAAAAAACTAACAAAAAATATTTTAAGAATTGAAACAATTTGCATAAAATTTTCTTTAAAAAATGTGACAATTTTGTATTTGGAAAATGTTTGAAATTTTGAAAATTTGTACTCTGGAAAATGAGCTAACCATGCAAAAGCATTAATTTTGGATCACAACAACACGACGTTGAATTTTCTGACTTTTTTCAAATAAACCATTCTTTTCTGACTTTTCCAGGTTTTCTAGTTCTGAGGGAACCCTGTAGTACAGTTAAAGCAGGATAAAAGGTTACTCATCTGTTATCTGGTCACTTTATAAGGTATATACATTGGCAATGTAAAAATTGCGAAAAAGAAATCACACACTGGTCACTGTACACAATAGACAGGTGGTCACTGGTCACTATACAGAAATTTTTTATGCAGGAAATGAATCCTGAAAAAACAATACACTAAAAAGTAATCAACATAAACAGGTGGTCACCACTCAAAGGTGGTCACTTTTCCAGGATTTCTAGTTCTGGGAGAACCCTGTAGTACGGTTAAAGCAGGATGAAAGGTGACTCATCTGTTATCTGGTTACTTTATAAGGTATATACATTAGCAATGTAAAAATTGCGAAAAAGAAATCACACACTGGTCACTGTACACAATAGACAGGTGGTCACTGGTCACTGTACACAATAGAAAGGTGGTCACTGGTCACTATAAAAATGATTTTTTATGCAGGAAATGAATCTAGAAAAAACAATACACTAAAAAGTGGTCAACATAAACAGGTGGTCACCATTCAAAGGTGGTCACTTTTCCAGGTCATTTAGTTTTGAAGAAAACCCTGTAGTACGGTTAAAGCAGGATGAAAGGTGACTCATCTGTTATCTGGTCACTTTATAAGGTATATACATTAGCAATGTAAAAATTGCGAAAAAGAAATCACACACTGGTCACTGTACACAATAGAC
>JAQGBX010004663.1:0-14927 GCA_034698745.1 Megaphyllum sjaelandicum | reverse complement strand
GGTCTTTTAGCTGATGACGTAATTCACGTCATCAGCCTAATGAGCTTTTGGACCTCACGGTCCACTGACCGTGACACTAGTAAAAACTTAATATTTTCCACAGTTCCTGGGCAAATTTTACAAAAATTTTAACGTTCTAGAAAAAACTTAATATTTTCCACAGTTCCTGGGCAAATTTTACAAAATTTTTAACGTTCTAGAAAAAATTCGCAATATTTCAAAACTTTCGTAGCATTAATTTGCAAAGTTTTCCAGGCTTTCCAGAAAAATAATTAATAAAATTTTCAACAATTTCTGAGCAAAATTTATAAAATTTTCCAGGTTTTCCAAAGTAAAAATTTGCAAACTTCTACACGTTTTTTTTCAGGAAAAACTAGCAAAATTTTCCATCTGAACAAATTGGCAATTTTTTTTTCAAGTTTTTAGAAGCAAAATTTGGAAAACTTTTAAAAGTTTCTGAGCACAATTTTTCAAAAATACTCCACGTTTCCCCAAATACAAATTTGCCATATTTTTTAACATTTTCCGAGGACAAATTTTCCATTTTTTCCCGAAAACAGATTGGCCAAATTTACCAAGTTTTCCCATGGACAAATTTTCCACGTTTTCTCGAGTGAAAATTTGACACGTTTCCCCAATACAAATTTTCCAAATTTTCTATGATTTATCAAGGATAAATTCGTAATTATTTCAATTTTGGAGGACAAACTTGCCCCGTCTTTTCGTATAAAAATTTGCACAACTTCTCACGTTTTCCGAATACAAATTCGAAAAATTGTCCACTCCTTACGAATTCAAATTTGCTACACTTTTGTAATTTTCCGAAGACAATTAAAAAAATATTCAAAACATTTTCAAATGATATGTTTATAAAATTTTCAAATCTTTCGGAGTAGAAATTTGAAAAAAAGTCATCCTTTTCCACGGAAATATTTTAAAATTTTGCATCCATTCCGAAACTTTTAACTTTTTTCCCCAAGTTGTAAAAAATTTCCCCAATTTCCACTGACAACTTTCTAATATTTTCTACATTTTGAAAGGAGTATTTGAAAAATGTTAAGCTTTTTTTGCAGACACATTTACACAAATTTCCAGCGATTTCCAAGGACAAGTTTGAAACGGTTTTTGAATTTTCTGGACGCAAATTTGCCAAAGTATTGAAAAATCATAGAAAAAGTGTGCTGCAGCGCAGCCAACAATTGATGCTTGCCCCTATTTTCAAAACATTGTAACAACTTTAAATAATTGCTAATAAAAACCAAACCAGTTGAATACATACAAGCAAGCCATGCTCTTCGTTGTAAGACAGGGTACGAGGTTGAAATATATTTTATTCCTCCATGACGTACGGACGATTCAAAACAATAGATTGCGCGGGGCACGCGCAAAGAATATTTCCCAACAAGGGTGGGCGACGGCACTCTTGGGGCCGTGGCCCTCTGGTCCGGGCGACGACCACACACCGGGCGACACACACACACATTAAATCAAAAATGATAACTTAAATATCTACTTTAAAAATTTAATTTTTAACTAATTTCCCAATTTTATTCGCAAAAATCTGTCTTTAATTAGGTTTTTTTTGCATTTTTTTATAAATATTATTATAAATTTCAATATTCTAATTTTTACTGTATATTATTATTATTATTATTTTATTATACACTCGAGTGCAAAAAAATCGACTCACCTGCAGGAATCGAGTCCTGCAGTCTTCAGTTTTTCTTTGATTTATAGCATTTTGATATCATTTCTTATAACGAGTCTTACAACGTCTAGAAATGTCAAACCATAGAACTTTCTCGTTTTCTCCATTATGTAAACTCCCTGTGGAAAAAAACTGATATGCCATTTGCATCTTTTTTTGGAGCACCTTTTTAAGATGGCGGCGTCCGAGTTCCTTGAAAGTTGCGTTTTCCGAGGTAATTTTTGTTAATTAAAATGAAATGTGAAAGTTAGTTATTAAGAAACGAGAATTTTACATTCGTAAATTTTCGAGGCATTAATTTTAATGTACACGGTTCACATATAAATTTTATTTTCAACTTCGCTGACTTTTCCAAATTTTCCTGACCAAAGACAATGTTAAAAATTGACATATTTTTCTAAATTTACTAATGACAATATTACAAATTAACATAGAAGAATTAAAAAAAAAATATGTACTCAGAAAACGTGGAAAATGTGGCAAATTTGTATACTCAGAAAAAAGGATATCTAATATATAAAATAGAAAACGTGTGGTCGTGTGGGTGGGTGGACAATTAAAAAAGGACGTGCGCGTGGTTTATGGGTCATTCAAAAAGAACGTGCATGTAACTTAAGAGGTCATTCAAAAAGGACGTTTGTGTGACTTAAAAGTAATTCAAAAAGGACGCCATTACCTAAGTCAATGATTATGATTTCTTTAATTTTCCACGGGCAACGCCGGGCTTTACCGACGAATCGATCGGTATATGGTGAGTTTTTTAAGTACAGCCCGGGCAAAGCCGGGCCTTTCCGCTAGTTCATTATATACGACAAATATATCGAATTGACGAATTCGAGATATCCGATTAGATGTTATAAAATGTACATGCCAACATCTAAATGAAAATACCTTGAAATACATTTAAAACATATTTTTTATATAAAAAATATATTGACAAAGATATTTACTATATATCTTTCTTATAAAAAAATACCTTTGATTTTAGGTTTCTGGGCACATTTTGTAAAATATATTTTAAAAATATAATCTAAATGCATTTAGGTTTATGTACACATATATTCAGCAATATGGAAGAATTCCATTTTAAATATATTACACAAATTATAGTTGCAAATATGTCTCAAACAAGTTCAGTATGCTAAAAATATATTTCAAAATGCATGCTTTGTTGCATTGCAAAATTTAAAAAAAATTATTTATCAAATAATAGCCTATCTTTGTAATCTATTTTGTGGATCTTTCAAAATATATTTTAAAATAGTTTTACATTTATTTAACTATAAATACAGTATACTTAAAAAGACATGTATGCACTACATTTGGAAAGAACTCGAATGTTCCAATCTATACAATTTTTTTCAACAACTCGTAAATGTATTTTAATTCTAACAATGCATTTCTCCAAAATGTAATTTCAGAAACATTTTTATTACAGACAAGGCATTTTCTAAAATATATTTCTAAAACTTTTTTTCGTAGTCAGATTGACCAATGGCTGAAGCGCCGCGTTCTACGCATTCTTTAGCAAACACGTGTTGACGCACGCGTCCTGCGGCTTTCCTTTGTTTCAATTAGGAAGCTTTTATTGCCATTTTCAATTTTCCCCAAATATGACCTCGCTGTAATTCAGCTTCGAATGGCTTTTACCAGAAATTAAGTGCTACTAATGCTGAAAATCTGCATCGCGAACGGCAACTCATAAAATAACAATGTTCAAGAGATACGATTAAGGGAAATTCGATAAAAGACGAATGGGAAAAAAATTGTATTAGATATATGAACCAGCCGGGGAAAAAATGTTATACAGGTACTATTAATGAAATTTATCAGAAGTTAATTTAGCATCTCAGCATAAAATGTATTGGCCCCAGTGGCATCGTTCGGTACAATGAGTAACAATGCAGACATTATAAAAACTATGAGTATGAAAAATGCAAATGTTAGCGCATAAAGATCGAGGTTAACAAACCCAAAAGATACACCACCATGTTCCTACCAGCATCTTTTTCTAACCAGGTTGAAACTTGGTTCTACTTATCTAGTTACTTTACTTTATCTACTTTCTATCATAATGCTAAAGTTAAACTAATACATCTGTGGATATAGAAACGTTTACGTATGACATCACACTGTTAACCTGCTCACTTGTTGATACAGTACATTGCAAATCTGTAAAAGGAAGTTGAACATAGCTTGTTCCATCAACATGTTCTTGAAAGTTTTTTTATTACGGTATTATGTGGCCAAAGATCCCCAAAGTTTCCATTTTCCACGAAAAGCGGTAAAGCTCAAAGGAAACTTGGCAACATGGGGAAACATTCTTGTTTTCTGGAGTGTTGCTAGCTTGTTGCTTGCTTCACTTAGTTGCTAGAAATGAGCAAACTGAAGTATGCTGTCCTATGACTGATCATGTAAGTTACTGTTTTGGTGTTTACAGAATGTTTAGTATGTTGACATAAGTTTGTTTCCAGGAACCGCTGGCAACAATAAGTTCCTATACCGTTTTCCTCCAATTGAAACTTACCTTAATTATAACGTTTTATTCATTACATTGACACCTTTCCGCCTGGTGAAGTTAGAAACTGCATGACTGCTTTTACTGTAAGATGGAAATTTATCTATATCTGCCACTATTATTAAAAAATAAATATGGTAATAATACAAAATTGCAAATGAAATTTCACACGTAGTTTTTTTTTTCGATATTTTCATATGCATATATATACTTTTAAAGAGTTTTGACATTTATCAAATTCCCGCTGCTGTCGTCAGCTCGAACGAACTCCATCAATGTCAATTCAAATATTCACAAATATACTAATTGAAAGTATTGAAATTTTGCAACCATTCAAATACCGTCGTTTATTTGTCAGAATCATAATGAAGAATATTCAATGCATATGTAAAATGGAACTTTATATATACTGCTTATCGAAAAGAAAACCTTCAAAACCGAATTTGTAATTTTTTTTCTTTTCAATACAATTTTGCGTGACATTTTCAGAAATGTCATACAATGTGAAACATTGTAATATGGCCAATGGTCCTACGTTTGACAAGCATGCTTTGTATCCTTTGTGAACCTGCGTGCAAAATGGCAATTGTTTAGAGCAAAAAATCCGCATCAAATTACATGTGTTTGAAATTTAACAAAATGCCCGGTAAATCAAAATGTGCTCAGAAGATGATTAATTACATTTATAATTTTTTTATTTATCATTTGCATATCAAATTAAAAAACACAAAATGCTTAAAAAAGCATGTTGTCGTTTTTAATTTGAAGTTCTCATGAATTCCACTGACACTTGATAAAATATTTTTGCACCAAAATAATTTTTGACCTCACATATAATAACACAGCTTGAAAACACAAATTGTGCAATTCAAATTGGGGTCATTTTCGGATAGGCCCTTGTGTATATATATATCATTGTAGGTTTGAACTTAATAGCAAATTAAAGCAGGCATTAAACATAGTCATTTTTCTGCGAAATGCTACGCACAATCTATTTAGCTTCAACAATAATTGTGTATAATACATAAAAAAAATCATCAAAAATTAGTAAATTCTAACATACCTGTAGGAGTCGAAGATAAATTTTGCCAAATTTTAAACTACTAAGTCAAGCTTAATGATCTCTATTTTCTGTAAAAAGGATATACTGTATAGGTTTACCATAATTTCGGCTAAATGACTTTATTGTCAATTTATTTTACCATGCGTTAAAACCATACTGGGTTAAAACTTGCTTTTTCTCAAAATGGAAAATGTTGAATTGTATCACTTTTGAATTTAATAAGTGACAAACACATTTGACGTCAACTAGCCTGTAGCAACCAGCCAATCAAGATGTACCAAGCTAACTTGGTGGAAGAACATCACCATTTTACTTCAAATATTAGGCTTTCATCCACAGACTACTTTAGACAGCTTTTATTTATTAAATCAACATTTTATAAAAAAATTTAAGAATAATGGAAAGTAAAAGGGATGAGAGTGTGGTCAATGCACAAATTACTAAACTAAAATGCTCTCACAGTGTATTAGCACGTTTAAGTGCAACAAAAATAATAAAATGCAGTATTGAATCTGACAAATATAATTACTAAATGAAGTGTAAATTGCGGACAGATATACTAGTAGTTTGCAGGTTCATCCAAGAAATATCAAAAAAATTGCCTAACTCTTCACAATTCTTCTACAGGTGTCAGTACATTTTTAAACAGTACTTATAATTTGTATAATGACATTGAAGAGAAAAAGAGGCTTTTGATTTGCTAGAAAATTAATAACTTCTCCAATTAATTAAATGCTAAATTCTTGATAAAACTACCTATTGCTGCAAATTTGAAAAATACAAGCATTCCATACAAGAATATATCGCTAGTTTTAAAAATTAGGATTGCAGGAAAACTGTCGCAGATTTAAACTCGAAAATCCTGACATTAAGGGGAGCACGACAGTGCAATTTGCACCCACTCCCACCCCCAATTGGTCGTTCAAAAATCGAGGTCTCATACCTGCAATGTTGAAATGGAAAAAAATTGAAATCTCTTCGGAAAAAACACGAAATACAAAGCGACTTATACCCTATTATGCTGACTATTTTTTAAGTGTTAATGTTCCCGTGTTGTTCGCCTGTAGCACGCTAGTATACGAAAATATAAGTAGGGACATTCCAATGACGTACCCGGTTCCAAAAACACCTAGCGCCATCATGTGTGCGGTGTGATTACTGACCACGCCCATTAACCCGTGAATACAGGTAACACCTGTATCTTATTGGCTTCCGTGTTTATGGTAATTAATGAGCGCGTGCAAAGGCCGCGTGCTTTAGTACACATTCGAGTGACACGTTGCCTAAAAATGATTCGTTTACAATGCGGAAGGGTGTGGCTTCAGCTTAGTAATCACACCGCACACATGATGGCGATGCGTTTTTTTTACAGGGAAAATTAACATTGAGTGTCCCTACTTATATTTTCGTATACTGTGCCTGTTGCGAGGGATGCGTTTGAATTTAAGCGCTAACGGTTATTGTTATCGACTAGGCATTCCTGGTCGATAAATAGAATATACTACATGCCTAGTCGATAACAACCGTTAGCGCTAGGTCCCAGGCCTGTACATTAAAACGGGAACATTAACACTTAATCTGCGAAAATTCGTTTAGCTCAGCTCGATTTACAGAGAGGAAGCATTAAACAAAATCTCATGGAGTGTAAACATAGCTTTCCAATTGTTATTATTTTTTAAACTTAAAAAATGTCGGTATTAATCTTTCACTTTTGCAAAAATTCAGAAAACAGACTTCCTACATGCTTAGTAAAAAGTCGAAAATCAAGAACATGAAAATAGAGGAAAAATCATTGGAAAAGCATGTAAAAACATTAATCACAGTTTACCACACACACACACACAAAAAAATGCCACCATCAATGTTGTCTTTTTAGTTTTATTGACCTTGTGCTTAAAAAATAATAAAAAAATATGTTGAACATTACATAAAACGTTATCCAGATAAAACTTGGCAAATTTAATAACGATGGCAAATCATTGTGATGAAGAGCTGATTTATTTTACTCTTTGCTGGCCATCTCCTTTTTAGATTTCTTCCGATGTTTTGCCTGTGGCAACGAGGTCTCGCTCAACTTGCGTTTTCGGTTACTTCCAGATTTTTTCTTCTCCGCACTTTCTGATTCCAATTTCTTCTCCTTCTTTGACTTTTTCTTCTTGCGTTTCTCATCTTTATTTGCATCTTTCTTCTTTTTCTGTTTTTTCTTTTTTTTTGAGTCTGTCGATTCCTCACTTTTCTTTTTCCTCAAGCCTGATGATTCCCCACTACTTGACTTTTTCTTCTTCCTCGAATCTGATGATTCCTCATTACTTGACTTTTTCTTCTTTCTCGAGTCTAATGATTCCTCGCTACTTGACTTCTGTTTAATAGACTTCTCAAGTTCTGCTTGTTCAAATATTTTACTGATCTCGGCCTCTTCAAACGTGCTTAAATCTAAATTTTGGTCGATTTCAGACCCTTTACTGCTTTTGCCATTCTTACTTATTTGTTTCACAAAATTTGATGTTTTTTTGGAAATTGTCTTGGTCACTTTTTTAGCTGGTGAATCAGCTTTCCTGTCCCTTTTTTGTGATGTATTCAACAAAGCTTTTGGGGTGTTTTTATTGGTTGATTTTTCTGGACTGAACCTATCAGAATCACTAGAATCTGAGCTGGACATTGGCTCTAATTTTCTTTCTTTTGAAGATATTTCTATTGAGGCCACAGGTGTTTTTTTGATAGATTTCTGCTTCTTCACCCTCTTGTCGCTTGAACTGGACTTTGATTTAGTCGACTTTTTTGGCGAAACAGCAGAGATGCTCTCGATAGAAGAAATGTTGGTATTGTGCGTTTCCTCTTTGTCATTTCCTTGGCATTCTGAAACGTTGTCAGAGTCACTGGAAGAAGCGTCCTTGTGAAATACAATGTTTCGAGGTGCAAGCTTTTGCTTTTCATCTTTGGCTGATATTTTCCCCAGCTCATTGATTTGGCCTTTAGTCTCTCTTTTGGGGCTTTTCATTGTACTTTGTTCGATGTCCAACTGCACAATTTTCTGGGTGTTTTTATTGGTTGATTTTTCTGGACTGAACATATCAGAATCACTAGAATCTGAGTTTGACATTGGCTCTAATTTTCTTTCTTTTGAGGCCACAGGTGTTTTTTTGATAGATTTCTGCTTCTTCACACTCTTGTCGCTTAAACTGGACTTTGATTTAGTCGACTTTTTTGGTGAAACAGCAGAGCTACTCTCGATAGAAGAGCTGTTGGTATTGTGCGTTTCCTCTTTGTCAGAGTCACTCGAAGCAGAGTCCTTGTGAAATACGTTTCGTGGCGCAAGCTTTTGCTTTTCATCTTTGCCTGATAATTTCCCCAGCTTATTGATTTTGCCTTTAGTCTCTCTTTTGGGACTTTTCTTTGTACTTTGTTCGATGTCCAAATGCACAATTTTCTGGGAATCCACATCACTGCCATCATCTGTCTCACTGTCGAATTTTATTTTATTTAGAGAGCTGGAAGTTTTATTTATTGTGATGATTTTTTCGTTTTCCTGGCAGGGATCAACTTCATAATTTCCCTGAAGAAACGAAGAATCAGGCTCCCTGAAAGAAATTAATTGATGCCAACTATTAGTTTCAACAAAGACATTTTGATGGCTTTAATTTTTGAGAAATGATTTTAAAATTTCGAATTTATGAAACTACTTTTCAATAGTATCCTGGGAATTTGGAAAATAAGGGTCTCGGTTAATCTAAAACCCAAAAATCAATAAATAAAAAAAAATTTAATTGACAAAAGCATATTCACACTACATGGTAATATTGTATTTTTTTTGCATTTTAAAAACTAGATTATCTACTCTACATTACTGTACGGCTAAGTTATAGTTTTAAAGCTAATGCAAATGAATCTTGGCTCGATGAAGTGAGCCAACATCCGATATGAAGTAATTCGACAAAGTCAGCCGACAGCGACAAAAATAAATAAATTCAAAAAGTATAAGGTTACGTCTGTATTGGTCAATTGTTGATCATCAAAACCCGAGCAAGATTTATTTGACATTTACAGAATTTCCGTTTTATAAAATTAATTTGCAATAACATCGTTCAGGTCTTTTTTACATGTACTCTGAAGTTATCGGGTCTAAATCTGGCTACGAGGATGAAATTAGTATGCTTTGAAACTACAGGAAGTTGATCCAGATTTGTTGAATGTATTGTGATGATTAATGATTATTTCTTTTTTGTTCAAATAAATGTACTTACAATAGGAATCGCCCCTGCCAAAAAGTCTATGTACAGACTGCAGGGTAAAGAATTGAATCGAAGAGCAAAGTATGTGCTTTTTATTTAACAAAGTTTGCGATAGGTATCTGACAGTGTATTAAATTCATGATTAGATGTTTGAAATAGAACTACGTTTTCCTAAACGTGACATCAAATGCCGCGGAAAGACGCAGCGGAAAAATTAAATTGAACACTTTATTCCCAGTCCTTGCACGCAAATAAATGAATAATAATTCTTTAAAAATGTCGTACTTATCGGAATTTTTTTTCAAGATAAAAATCGAACCTTTCTTTAGACATCTCAATATTTTCAGATTTCTCTCGGTAAGTTTTCGATAACTGGGCCATTTTTATATAATTGTACCGAACAGTTCTTAAGACGAACCTTACTTCGTGCAACGACAGGGAATGAAATACAGTATTCGATTTAATGTTTCGGGAATTTTTTTTTAAGAAAAAATTCATTGTTTACGAATTTATTTCTTAGGATATATTAGATCTGATTTATGATTATGATAAACAGACGTCAGTTTATGATTAGTTGTACTATTATATGCTTGGGAAAATACCGATTTTTTCGGACATTGAAGAAAATGACAGATTTAATGTTCGAATAATGTGTGGAAATACATGTTCAAAAAGAACCACATTAAATGTTTGAAATAATGTACCGTAAAAAATATTTCTGATGATCGCGTCATCACACGTGCTTATACGTTTTGAATTTTTAATTTGTTTTTGTCGGTATTGAATTACTTCAAGTTTTGTGTCGGATTTTGCCACTATCTGCTTACTTCCAGTTGCCATGAATCTTAAATTACCTTAAGTTTCACATTTCATCTTGAAATATTTAAAAGAAAAATTATAATTTCAATCAAAATAATAACTCAAGAGGAAACCTGGCAGAAAATTCAAGTAATTTACTTACTCTACTCCGAGCAACTTTCCACGAATGAAAATGATTCTGCTGTAAAGGTCCAGATGTGTGACTTCAAAGGTGATTCTGCTTCCCACTTGAACATGAGGACTGTTCCATTCCTCCTCATTCTTTTTGAAAATTGAGGCATTGAAATGGCCATGCACCAAGCAGCCAATGTGAGCAGGGCTCAGCTTATTAACAACCCCTAAATGAATATCAAATAGAACTAATTAATGATTAAAATGATGGAGATCAAGACAATGCAGTTGTAATATTCAGAATTTTTAGATTTTACTTTTATTCAAACTTTTAATATTTTTAATTTTAATGCAGAACTAACATCAGTGTCAAAATAGATTAGTACATTCTCTTAAAAGTGGTGAATTATTCTGATATGTGCATACCCTTTAACGTGCTGCCAATGTTTGGTCTAAACACAATGAAATTCGCTCTGATATCAAACGAAAAAAATGGTGAATCACCCATGATACATCCATTTCGACTGAGGAGCATTGTGTCATAATATGTTATGAGAATTCCATCCAATCTGTGAATGTGAAAAAATGAAGGAGTTTAAATCCAACGGCTGTAAAGCACATTGCCAGCATTTTATTGTAGAACATTATGAAGTTAATTTCAATATAATCGATTTAATTTTCACACTAACGCATAACAGTTACAGAATAATGTAAAATTAACGACAAAATTGCTATAGTCAAGATCAAATTTAAACACCCAACAAGCGATTATACAAGAAATACTCTCAGTTACGACACATTATAGGGGTACTTGGACAAAAGCTTTATGAAGACCACTTTTAGCAGCCACGAAGTCATTTGAGCAAATTGAATGCATTAATTAGTCCAAAAACCAGTGATAACCTTAAGAAAATTTTTAGTCAATTAGTTGATTTTGCAAATGTGACTTCTGAATACCCCTGTCATGTGTCACCAAGTGAAAATCGTCGTATGCTGAAGTGCAGGTATCTTTTCATTTATCAATGATTGTACTACATAGCAATTACTCCAGCATTATCTGTTGTTAAGAGCAAAGCGTTTTAAAACAGGGTAAAAAATGTAATAACCAAACGAAAACGTGAACTGCAGTTGTGTGATTAATGAAAAGCCCAAAATAAACATTGATCCAATTCTTCTGTATTCCATTTTGGACAGGATTTAATCTAAATATATAATCGAATACAACATTTAGCACGTGTTTCTTTTTGGAATTATGTTGATGTTCTGATGGAAAAAACTGCAGCGCCACCCTGTTGGTTGAAGTTATATCAGTACGATTAATCCATGCCTACCTACGATTCGTTTACAACAGTTAGAATGGGACACTCTGCGGGTGAGAAGGGAAGGCGTAAGTATGGGTCTTCTGGAGAGATTTACCTTGCCTAGCAGCAAAAATCTCATAGTGGAAATCTTGGAACGCAACTGTCGTGGTGGTAGAAGCTATCGTTCCAACCCATCGAAGGAACACCGTGTCAATACGGATGCGTTATCCTGGCCATTCTTAGGAAAATCCAATTTATTTGACGATGCTGGGGTCCATCGTTTTGCGGATTACTAGTCCAATTTAACAAGATGAGATCACCCTACCACTTGGCACTGTATGTGCTGACTGTAGGGAATTGAAGTGCAGGGTGTGGCTGATCTTCAAAAGATATCACTTCCACCAACAGGGCGGCGCTGCAGCAGGTTCACTCGTCACTTTTTTTTGCATGGAAAATCCACGCAAAAAAGCGGCGAGTGCACCTACTTATATTTCGTATACTGCAGTGATGTTTAAGCTAAGTCCACATTGGAGGAAACAAAAATTACACGTGCAGTATCTCGCGGAAATGTTTATGTATTAGTGTTGCTTAACTTCCTATAAGCTTACCACTTTTTATGGAAATAGGAAACTTTTATTCTGTTTAATACCATAAATAATAAAGAACTTTCAGCAAGTTATACACTTGTAGCCTACGCAATATGGTTCCACAGATCAACTTCGACTGAGAACTTTTTCTCTAATCCTCAAAAAACGACTTTGTGCATGAAATCCAGCATAATGAATTCCGAAAAATCCGACCGTAGTGACATAGTGCCAAATCGAATTTTACAAGATCTTATTGAGAAATGAGATGAAATATCTTTGGAAACCATGGAACACATACAGTAGGATGAGATTATAAGCTACATGAACAGGAAGTTTTTCTGTTTACTCCAGGGTGGACATAGCTTTAGGTCTAACAATAGCAACCTGAAAGGTATCTAGCAAGATCTTTATAAGAGAACTAATAAAATCAGTCACAAAAACGACGATGCAAAAATAAAACAAATAACTAGGCAAACACTGCAACACGTGCGGATGGTCCAGTTTTGAATCTTACGTTTCCGAATAGCGTTTCAAGCCCAAATTGAGAAACTCCTTGGCGCCTTGTCGATGGTCCCCGACGAAATAGTGCGGCAAGGTGATTTTTTTCGTCGATGTAACGCATTTAAAACAACTAAAGGGATCGTCGAGCAGAGATTTTGCTTGTTCTAACGAGAAAAGAAACGCCATTTTCCTACCGCGTCCTTCTGCTACGCAGTAGTTAAACAGTGTGACCGAAGACCAAGATGCACCGCGACGACTTCAAGATAAGTTTAGGTAGCCCAACATGTTTGATCCCCATCCGGCATTTTGGCATGCGCATGAGTGTGCCAAGTTATTTAATTATATTTTCACGTCAGAATAAAATGACGTTCGCATAAAAAATGTTGAAATTGTAAATATCTTTCGTCCTTAATACACCCTAGATTGAATCGTCATTAAAACAACCAATAAAAATTAACACGAGGGTGTTATTTTCACGTAATTGATATTTCATCGAATATATTGTTTTCTATAGAAACTATATTTATTATGAATATAATTATCTTTAAAAATGCACAACCATGATATTTTAACAAGAGTAAAACATACTAAAAGAGTATTAATATGCATAGTTGCATAATGCGCATGAGCAGAAGTCGTAAAAGGATCACAAATGCTGGGAGATAAATTTGTCCGGGCTGTGAGTTAGCATTGTATCCCACGTGCGCAGAGAACGGCAAATTCAACTCCACTTCGATACCTGTTAAAAATGTGTCTTACTTTTATTTTATGTTTTCTAAGTTTAGGCGATTTTGATCCTATTTATATGTCGCGAATTAGAAAATACAAACGTACTCAGGAACGCGGCAAAACTCAACCTGGTACCGCAGCCCTAGCGAAGGACTGTTCATATCTTCAACCGTGTTGGTTGATTTCGGCATTTGGCGCGCGAGTAATTCAAAGTTTCTCTTCGAGGAATTTTCAAACATCGGAATGTAGATGGTGTGTAGAACAAGGACGCGTTATTCGGGACAATGGGGCGTACTAATTACCCAGTACCCAATAGGGGCTTTTATTGCCCACCAATGAAAGTTAGGAAGATGACCTTTCCTCGACCCTGACTGTATAAAAATAAATTAGGTAGGCCCCCTATTCATCAATTCATACGTGTCCTAGTCCTGCTTGTAGATCGTTGTCCGCGCAGTGAGGTGAGTTTTATGAAGAAATACCATTACTGCGCAATTTTTTGAGAGATGTACTGTATGCAGTCTTGGGTTCATTTGATTGTTTTGTTTGTATATTTCTGAGAAATATGATAAAGGGCACAGATGGACATGACCTAATGAAACCTTTTCAAATTTGGGATAAATCTTATATTAATTGTCAGTAACTTAATATTTCAAATTCTGCGATCCATTTCTAGTTTGATATGGCATCTAGTTTTAACGTTAAGTGTATTTGATCATGAGCTTGAAATGGTATCAGCATAAGCAAAATGTTAACTTCGGTTTAAGAAATTTCATTATTATAACCTCAAGATATTAATTTGCCCCATTTAGAAATTGTTATTTTATGCGCAAGTTTCAAATTCTCCCGGTTATTATTAATGACTTGGCACGAGACCAAAATTGTCTGCTAATATAATACGTGTGCTTAACTTTTTTTTCTACTTCTTGAATTTTTATTATTTCCAAGTTTAGTTTTATTTTAAATAAACTAGCTTAATTAGTTAATTAGTCAAAGAAGCTTAATGCGAAACAATTTTGTCAAACCTATTCCCACAGCGCTGTCAAATTTTGCTAAAGTTGAAGGTAAATTACCATAATTTAAGAAAAGTAAATAAAATTTGGTTATAATTGATCCAGCTTATGACGCAAGTTATTCAATGAACACTTTTAGCATTAATTTTGGGGTAATATATGTACACCAAGTAGGTTGTGAACAGTTTGAGCTGGGATCAAATGGAATATGTCAAGTTTATTGCTGTGTTTAGGATAAATTATCACAAAACTGTTGGAGTTTGGGTGCGCATTCGTTGGTACTTATAATTTAAGAAATTGAATTACCGACCACTAGCGCCAACTACCGGGCAAACAATTGGTAATGCATAG
>JAQGBX010004662.1:0-14929 GCA_034698745.1 Megaphyllum sjaelandicum | reverse complement strand
ATCAAATTATTGCCGAAAATCAGAATTCCCTTTTGAGAAAAGTTACCACCTATCGAATCAACATGAGAAAAAAAAAGCTGGAGCCCAGCGAGTAAACATGATGGGTGACCATGCAATAATGCCAATGCAGAAAATGGGAAAAGATACGGATTTTACATTAAGGAGCCGAGGAGGGCCAGATGATTGATGCAGCGGGATAAAAGAGCAGGTCTGGAGGTGTCCCCACACTGGCAGAGGACCACCAAAGGCTCATCCATCATGTTTGCTAATGTTAGGACGGATGATGTATGGATGGTCGTTCAATGCCCAATGCGTGGCATTGTCACCATGTGAGAAGTGTACAGTGTGCATCTTAGCAACGCAAGCATGCATTATAATCATGGTGATCAGGCGTGCAAACGTCTAATGGGTAAAGTGACACCGAAGACCCCAAAGTGCACACTTAGAGACGGCCATTTCTTGAACGCCAGCACTTGCAAGATTGATGCCCAGTTGGGAGAACTTGACCAATCACAAATTCCCAGCTGTCAAACGGCCATATATTTTGCTAAAATCTTAATCGGTCGTTTAAAGCAGTCCACGGCAAGTATTCAATGAACTCTTTCAAAGCCAGAATGGTTTTGTTCGAGAAGACTACTTACCATTATGGCAGACATTAGGCACAGTTCAATTTGATCAGCACATTTTGTATACTTGTTCCATATCGCTGCTCAACCGCCAGTAACGCTATACCATCCCTAAACCTTCCTTAAATGTTTCTTAATGGCATATGCCATTCATCATGCATGTTCTGCAGGTCCCAAAGGATTGAGTTTCGCAGTTTTACTCCTAAATATATGTTTCTTTCTTGCTGATCCTTTGCACAATCACCCCAACTTTCATATTTTCAGCCTTTAGAACTACAGAAGTAGGGCAATTAGGCATGCCATGCAGGGGAAAGCAATTGTCACAACAAGACACTGCCATTGCAAAGAATATAAGACAGTACTTGAAGTTGAGTTCGATAAAAAGTTATTCGAAGAACACTTTCACCTGCCATATAGCACTCGTCTTCAATGAAAAGCAGGTGGCTGAATCCAACAAATGGCTCTGAAGAATGTTTGAATTCCAACCTTGATTGCTGACGTCGTATTCCGCTTGAATATGCATCGTATGGCTGGCTGTAGGCCTACGTGACACTCACTACAAAAAAGAAAAAAGAAAAAAAGAAACAACAACATGATTTAAAATTTAATGGACTGAACACTGGAGAGGCAAGGAAAAAATTTCGTATTTATTAAACATTAGCTTGAATCGAGTCTTTTCCTTCACTGTCTGCATGCTAACATTACCACCGTCATGTTTCATCTTGGGAAACAATGTCAGCACCACACACACGTTTGCATTCATTCAATTTGCGGGATAATTAAATGAAAAGTAAATGTCATTTAATGGCCTCTTTCGTTTCCTCAAAACCAAATCAAAACCCTAAATGGGAAATTTAATAAGAAAAAAAGCCAAACCGCGTCGAAGAATGTTATTCTTCAACTTTCATACATGTATGAAATATTCAACGAAACGCAATTGATGGTACAGGAAATCTTTTAAACTAATTTGGATTTTAAATGTTTGCCGGCCATAACCCGTGTCGTCCGGGATTTATAATTTCCAGCACGTATTTTCCATTGCATTAAAAGGTAAATTCGTCGTTGAACGAATAAAACAAGACACATATGAGAAAAGGGTGGAGTATGCAACGCGTCCAGTTCTCGAGCATTAAAATAAACATCTCTTGTCAGTGTGGAAAAAATGCGAAAATCGTGGAGATTTAGAAAATCTGGCGAATAAAATCTGCTGAGGAATTTGGGCCTATATAATGCAATAAATTGGTGTTTTCTGACAAGTGTTTCTGGAGTTGTTCCAACGCGACAGCGCCAACAACGTCCATGGAAAAGATAAGGTCAAGATGCACGTTTTGGACGAATTATGTTTAACTAAAAAGTATCTCACAACTATAATATAGTGTGAGGAAAAGCTCACTATATAAAAGTGATTTATACTGCAGAACTCGGAAATGACGCAAATTCGAATTCGTCTATGGACAAATACGACCCAAGATGCAAAACTCGCTTGTATACAGCTCTTCAGCAATTTAACACTTATATCGGACCCCTTATCAAATGTGACAACTCAAACAGTGTCAATTTCCAAGCAAAGATAGTATTAAGTCAAGCGAATTAAACAATATTCAGTAAAACGACATTGAGGTTAACATATAGTTTTGGCTAAATGCAGCAATATTCCTTTATCGCGCATTAAATCTTGTTTTAACTAAGAATGACAAATGTTGAGTTGTGTCACTTTTGCAAACAATAAAACATGACGTTTTGGACATGCCCTTATATAATTTCCAGAATAGTGGCAACAAATTGACTCGTGTGTGAGTGTGACGTACGGCCTTAAGATAACGATTAAGGTAAATAACTATCTGAAGACAAATGTGAATTTCGCACTTATAAAATTTTGACGGATTTACTTTAGATTCAAAGAATCAATAGAATTTTTAAAAAAAATGCGCCATCTAGGGATCAATATAAGCAGCATCGAGTAAAAAACAATGAAGTTTTTTAATTTGTTTGAATGACATATGGGAAATTTTAAAATGTGACTTTCGCAATGCTGATAATCTGTCTTGAATGCAAATCAACAACATTTGAAGATTGGCAAGTCGAATTTTCAATAAAAATCACGGAATTGTATACAAATCAAAACTTTTTATAACTGACTCATGGTCACAATACTAAATACACTGTAGACGATGGGTTTGGCATTTCACTGAGAATAAAAAATCCCCATTTAATTATGTAGGCTGACTGGCTTGAATGTCAATTGGCCTTTATGGACAAATCAAATTCTTGGTACGCTCGTCGCATCTCGTGTAAAATACTCGTGAAGTTGCTACCAAGCAAGTTGCTACCAAAACCTAAATTCAATTTCGAACGTACAATCTGCAAAAGTGCAGTTGATTCCAACATTTCCACCTTTTTTTTCCCAGCTTGAGTATTTTTAGTGCTAAACACTTGTGACGTGACCGAATTTGGGTTTGGCGCTGGATAAAAAGCAAAATGCAGGTGGGCCATCTAGAAAAAATAAAAATGTGGGGGGAAAAAATTGGATCTCTTCACCTCAAATGCGCTTCAAAATTTATATTGATGGACTGCACAATCCGCGAGGACGTCCACGCTAATTCCATTGAAATTTATAGAAAAATGGATATTGAAGCACGGAGGAGAAATGTTCATCCCCCACTCCGATTTGATATTTGGGAGATGGAAGCCCATTGCATGAATTTTATATTTGCGAGCTACTGAATCGGAAAAAAAAGCTACGTAAAGGCCTGGTGAAAAAAAAGCATGCACTTCCGGCTCTGACGAGGGTAATTTGCATGCGTGTACTTCCCCTTTGCGACGCTTGCATGCATGCAAACACAACTACAAAACCAGAAATAACGAAATACTGCGCAAGAGCATTTCCCCTCCAGACTGAATTTACACGCAGTTAATAAGTTTCAAATACAGTATTTAGGCCCAGGGAGCAATTCGGATGAAAACTGGATAAACGAGGGGACAGGAAGTGTGCCAAATGAGAATCATGGAGAGCAGCACCTACAAGAAATGCAAGAACACGGTGCCATCTTGCGAGTGAATCATGTCATCAATGTGAATGGACATACAAGTGCAGTGAAAGCCGCTTAACTCGATCACGTTTAATGCGATCAGATATTTTAATTCGATCAAAACCTTTTAAAACTCATTTTTTTCATATATACTGTCCCATGTTAAAAAAAACTGCTCAATTGGATCATCTCATCGCTTAATTCGATCAAATTGCCACATGTCTACATAACGCAAACTTTAAGAAAAACAAATTGCAGTACATGTAGATAACTGCTAAATTTGCAAGTTTTCGAGGGCTAATTTGAAAATTTTGCCGGTTTCCGAAGACAAAGTTTCGAAATTTTCCACAATTTTTTTCAAATTTACAAATGTTTCGAGTATACAGTGTAGATTCGTAGGATTTCCAACAGTGTCCGAGGAGAAAGTTTAAAAACAAATTTAACACATTCTGAGGACAGATTGGCAAAATTCTCGACGTTTTCAAAGAACAAATGTTAAAAATTTACAGCCTTTTCCGAGTACAAACTTGCAAAAAATTCCACATTTTCCGGCTACAAATATGTAAAAATGTCAAAACCTTTTCATGTTAATTTTTAAAAATATCGATGCAAACACATTTGATTTAATGACATTTAAGTTAACACTCTCTCTGTAAATTGTATGTAACCTTTACTGCTTCAGGGTAGTTGTCAGTGGTACATCAAATACCCATTCTATCCCTTTCCCAACCTGGAATAAAATTATTATTATTATTATTAATGATTTGCATAATCGTTGGAGTAAACAAACGTCGATCTTCATGCCGGCACAAAATTATACATAAATTCATGTTTATCATCTGCTCGAAAACAATCAGCATAGCAAGCACTTTGGAAAATGTCCCAAAGAGTGACATGTCTTCAAATTTATTGCCTCATTTACAGTCTGAAGAGCGTCACCAGATGACAGACTTGAAATAGTGCAGGTGGAGTCTCGACTAAGTCGACTTTGGCAGACTTTTCAGTCCTTCTTCCAAATATATACAAATCACTTTACTGTAGCTGTTGGTGAAAAACCTCCAAATTCATCAAGGAGTTGCAAATTAATACGGTATTTGCAAATATACGGTCGCTAACATCCTGGGTTCCTCCACAAATTTCATTTTCAACTTCCCTGACTTTTCCAGGCTTTTAAACAAATTTTCCTGACAAATGACAATATCAAACTTGATCTATGCCAATGTTGTCCACAATTGTGAAAAATCGACACTGGCCAATATTCAGAATTTTGCAAAATTTACTAATGAGAATTTTGAAAATATTGAAATATTAACAAAGAATAACTTAAAATTTCACAAAATTAGCAAGACAAAATTTGATAAATTTGTATTCTCAAATTGTATTCTCAAGGTGACTCTGAAAAGGTCCTCCGAATCTGTTGAAAATGTTGAAAATTTGTGTAGGAAAAGTCTGAAAATTTTGCAAATTCGTGCTCGGAAACTGTTAAACATTTTTGCAAATTCACCCTCTAGCTGAAATTGATTACAATTTTGCAAATTTGTACTGGGAAAATTTTGAAAATAGGCAAAATATGGAAACATTAATTTTGATAGTTGAATTTCCTTGACTTTCAAAATAAGTCAGTATCACTTGTTTTTTCCTTAACTTTTCCCGCCATTTAAAAGTCAGAGAACTTGTTTTCTTGACTTTTCCATGTTTGGGGGAACCCTAGCTGATATCGCCTGTTTTCAAAAATGTAGAAATTCTTGAATACTGGATTTACGATGATACACATGAAGTTCAACAAACATCGAAATGTCATGAAATTCTAGTTTCGTTGATAAAATTTCGTAGTGTATTATCGTGGAAAAAAAAGAGACAATTGAGTGAAAGTTCAAAGTTGTGTCACCAATCACCATCATAGATGACTGAGACGAGACATTGATAAGCGCCTCGCGCTTCAGCAGAAATCATTTTTAAACAAGTTCAGTATTATTTGAACGGATATTTAAATGAGTCTTACTGGGTCGCTGATAATTGAATCGTCCTGGATTACCCGAGGCTATCAGCAGAATAAAATCAGGTTGTCAAATATTTGCCCATGTCCTTCCTCCAGCCAAGCTGTAGCTCAACAAGCTTTTGCAATAATTAGTGCAAATGGCATTTCAACGCCGACTAGCAGTTTGGCAGGAGGTCTTGCTCCGTGATGTGCGAATGTGTGTGTGGCCATCTGCAAAAATGCCAACAAGCAAACATAACATAATGGAGGTTACAGGTCAAGCGACCTCCATTCTTCATTTAACGATTGGCCTTTGGGTGGTCTCACTTAACTAATATACATGTACATGTATGCTTAAAACAGTCCAAAACGTTGAGTTCAAGGACTTGTCAGATAAAAAGACGTAGAGAAACAAACATCTTAGTGCGCGTGCGCAGTGATATAGTTTGGTATTTCACGCGTCTCGCAATCACAGCCAGACCACAGCCAGACCCAGATATCAAATATATCCTTAGAAACGTATTTCTCCAGTAAAAATGTTTATGAAAATACATTTGGAGCAATGTATTTACAGTGAAAATTATTAAAAGTACAAGTATTACTGTATTTCAAAATAGCTGAAACATGTTAATATTGATACTACATTGTTGAATATATATTTTTTTCTAATTTGTTGTTGAGTACATGTACAGTAGATCTGTAATGCATTGCAGTTCACCTATTAACAAACTAATGCATTGAAACAACTGTGTATTTAAAATATAGGCGGATCAACTGAAATTCATTTAAAAATTTATCACAAGATATTTTAGATGTTTTTGGTGACGCAACATTCAGCGATATAGTTCCAGGTGTGTAAAGCCGGATTGAACACAACGGAACTTCATTAAGACGAACTCGCTTAATATACAACTTACTGATACATGTAGTACGAAATAATGTGTAATCCCCTCCCCGGGTATTTTAGACAATGTTATCTAATTTTTGCGCTCAAACTCGAATAATACAAATCCGTTCCGACTGTTTTGATCGAATAAAACGGCTGACCGAATTAACCGGCTTTCCCTGCATATTTTTACGTTAATGATGGTTTCTGAACGGTTCCCGAAAGTCGTGGCCATATAACATAGATAACCATTAAAACTTGACACCCAGTAAAGATCAAAATTCAGCCAAGAAAAACGCGTTTGAAACGAGAACGGCTGTTTTCGGCCATTAAAAAGCTTTCGGGGAGCTTCGAATTTCGGAAATCTTCTTTATTTAATACAATTTACGGATAGGCAAACACGCGGCGAATGGCGGCCAAAAGCAAAGAGTAGAATGGCGATACGTATCTCCGAAACACATATACAACATAAAAATCCATTTATGAGCGTTTCATGTCATTTTTTATGGCCAGAATATTTGTGCTGCATGCAACGCAGAGCATGTTGCTGTAATTTGCTTGTCCACATTGAAATATGACCGAGTGCCCATTTCGCAATATAAGCTCATAATTCATACGTGCAATATCCATTTGCTAAGTATCGTGCATCGAGTTTTTATCCCATATATTTTTCCGCCCTTCCGAACCTATAAAAAATGGCCGAAAAAAAAAAAGTAAGATAACAGCTGACTGTCCAATGTACGATCCCTTTTCCCCGCTTTTTCCCGTTTAATTTTGAAGGATGGCAGTAAAAACGTGAATGCGAAGACTGACAAAGTCCATCCTTTTCCTAGGGATGTCTATAATCTGGCCTTTCAGACATCGTACGATATGAAGTAGATGGATCTCAGAAGCCAAAATGCGAATTGATGCTCTATATAACATTTCAGACGCTTTGACCCCTGGTCAGGCCAGAGTTAACAGCGCCAGTTATGATTTATAGTCCAGCAAATCTGCCATCTTTTTCGCACGAGGTTAAGTGTTGAGGTCTTTGCCAGCCATAGCCGGGTCAATTTCAGAAGGATTTATAATGATGGCAGCGATGCAGACTCGAGGTCCTCCTGGAGCAGAGCGGCAACTGATGGAATTCATAAGCTGCTTTTACTCGGCCGTCAACAATAATCAACACCTAAGTAGTCAGAATTTAACATCATCAATCATGGATCCATCGATTAATTAATTGCTCATTATATTCTGATCCAAGACGTTGAGTGAGGATGTAATTAATCGATCTGGATGAATTAGAAAGTTAACAGGGTTCCCCAAAAAATTTCATATTCAACTTCCCTGACTTTTCCAGATTTCGAAACATATTTTCCTGACCGAGACAATGTTAAACTTGACATATGCCAAAGTTTTCCAAGAAAAATTTACAAAAAATTAGCATGAGATAATGTTGAAAATTTGTGTACAGAATATGTGGAATGTTTTTGCAAATGTTTTCTCGGAAAACGTGAAAATTTTTTAAAATCTGTACTCGGAAAATGTAGAAAATATTGCAAATTTGCACTCAGCAAACGTTTAAAACTTGGCAAATTTGCATTCGGAAGATTTTTACATCTGTTTTCGGAAAAAGTGGAAAATTTGTATTCTGAAAACGTGTAACTCTGTACTCAAAAAACGTTGAAAATTTTCAAAAAGTGTACTCAGAAAACGTGGACAATTTTCCAAATTTTTACTCGAAAAACGTAAAAAATTGAAAGTTTGCAAATTCGTACTGGGAAATTTTTTTAATGCTTGCAAATGGGCTCTGAGCATACCACGTATATACATTGTATAAGCATTACTTTTGGATTGTGTCAACATTAATACGTTGAATTTCATTGACTTTATCAACATAAATCATTCTTCAATGACTTTTCCAGGTTTTCCAGCTCTGAGGGAACCCTGTTTACTGGCGTGCAGACGTCATGTCTTTTCATGGAAATCTGTCAGTGGATATGACATCGCCCTTTGCAAATAATACGTGTATGGCAACGTTTCTAAAAACATCACTGAAGAAGGATTTGCTCATCGCCATGTCACGTTTCATTCTCGTCAACAATTTAGTCTAATAACTAAAAATAATAATGTTGCTAATAACTCAAAGGCAAATGACAGTCCACATAAATAATCGTGGACGAAATGAAATGCTCCTGACCTTTCATATCGCATGTACAACATCTGGAAAGAATAAAATTAATTGAAGATCATAGGAAAGGCGCGGGGCATAAATCAATTTAAAAAGCTGATGCCATTTTAAATGGCGCAATATCTACGTCCAGCTGGTGAACTCCAATCTAGAAAGATTGTCAAATTTCATTTTAATTCAATTTCACAGAACAGAGGCCATTAAACTATCAAGACTAAGTTTATTTTAATTTTTTTTTAAATTAATTGAAAGGAAAAATGTAGATTGCATGTCATAGACTTGCAACAAATTCATCTGGGACAGAATCTGACACCAGGTGGCCTCTTGTAGGGTACGTGTAAGGGGGTCCAATTTTGGGCAAATTTTGCGGACGTTTTTTTTTTAATGGCCCCAAAAAATTGTTGGGCACTGCCACCGTATCAAGTCAGGCTCTGCAGTCGCTATTATTTTACAACACCGGAACATCAAAGATGCCGACACATAGTGGTCATATACATTGTACTGGTATTACGTATACCGTGCCTTTACATGTAAGGTATATGGCACAATATATGCGTCCAAATGGTTGGTTGGTTATCGATTGGTTAACATTGGCTAACTTGTCTAGCTGTTGAAATAAAATTTACATGTTGATCCATATTGTCAAATTTCATTTCACATTGTATTTCAATTTCTCAAAACAGAGGACATTAAGGTGGTTTCAACATGTCTACCCCCATTTACCAGACAGTTTCCGCCAAATTAATAAAAAAAATGTCATAACTAATGAAATCGCAGTTTAAATATTTATAGTCGAACTCTGAGAAGTGAAATCCGCTTAAATGAAAAAAAACAAACCCTGATGATAACAGAATCAAATGTTCTAGCCCTGAACTTTTGCTCCTGTTTTTTCTGTGTTAAGGGAAACCTGATAAGTTAATCCCGCTTAAATAATAATAAAAAAACTGATAATTGAAACAAATGTTCAGGCCCTGATCCTGAACTGTTAATTGATCTGCTTTGTTTATGTTCAGTGAAATCGCATAAGTGAAAACCGCTTAAATGAAAACACGGACAAGTGAACATTTTCAGCAAACTTGTCAATTTTGCAAACGTATACGTGACTTCATAAATGCCTTTCGTAAAGTTGCGATCTGAGTACCCTTAATTTATCGATAACTACAGTACATGTACCTCCGTGCATTTATGCATTTGGGGGTATACAGCCTGGGAACCGCCTCAAGCCATCAACACCAAGATTTTTTAAATTTACTTCTAATTAATTGAAAGCATAAAAACTAGAATGCATGTCAGACTGTGTGCATTTGGGGTAAAATCGGACACCAGGTGGCACCAGTCTCATTTGTGGGCAGCTGTACATCACTGGAAAAGGATTGAAAAGTTCAATAACTGCAGTCTGCGGACTTTATGAACACCCAACAGCCGTAGCCGTAGCGTCATAATTACAGGCGGTAAGGGATGGGGGGTGTAATGGCGCCAGTGCCAAAATATGTTAAGTGTGCCTTGATTTAAGTGACTCAGGTAAATTTTATGGGCCTGATAAAAATCAGCGACATTTTTACAAGCGCCAACTGCGAAGCATATCAAGCGAAATAAAACTGGCGAGGCGGATCCTGGTAGGTAAGAGGGGGGGGGGATGATATGGACATCAATAAAAAAAAGAAGATATGGTCCGACAAAGATGGCGGATCTTTTGATAATGATCACGGTGCTAGCGGGGCATTGCAACCGACAATACGTCCCGGGTAAATACCACAAAAGACAGATCGGGTTGTACCTCGGGTGCTGCTGCTGCTGCCATTGGGTTTGGTGGATGCTAAAAGGCCGCCAGAACAGTACACACAGGAGTGATATTTAAAACCTTTCACCAGCAGGGTGAAGTAAAAAGAGGGGGCGGGGAGGAAATGCCCAATTTCGCCCTTTCATCTTTCGTCCTGTCCCGTCCCACATTCGTCAATGTTTTTTTATGCCCAAAAAACAACGAGGTGTTCTCAGGTAGATATGTCAAAGAGAGCGCCGTGGCACCTTTTCAGGGTATCTATGTGACCGACAGCAGACCCCTCTTGCGATGGCTGCGCTGGGGAAATAATAAAAAAAACACCACATTTTTAAGATGGCCAAATGTTTAAAATTTGACCAATGATGGATGGAAGGTGTGAAGACATTTTTGGTTGGCAACCTTTTTAGTCAACCCTCTACGTGTTGAACCTTTGCGCGTCGTCTGCTCCTTCATTGGATTGATAGATATTTTTAGAAATTGACTTTTTTTTTTATCTGATTTTTTTGTGTATATTTCAGTGTTTTTGAATTATTGGAGTCATCGTAAAATCTTTTTATATCATGCCAGCAAGTACAGGCATTAAATTTCAGAAATACTTAAAAAGGTCGCCATTTCAATAAAATTAAAACAGAAAATAAAATCCAGTGTTTATTATACCTCACATACTGCAAAAGTACTCAAATATATACAAAAAAAATGTAAAATATAGTCAACTAGCCGGAAAACCCGTCTTTTTCCGGGCTGTACAGGCAAAATTCAAATTAATTTCGGAAGTTGGCCATGGTCCTTTAATTATGCATTATTGTAACCTGATTAATTTGTATATCATAATTCAAACCATAATGCTGAAAAGCCCGGCATTGCCCGGACCGTTACTAAAATTATGATGACGTCATCCAGTACACTTCTTAAGATGACATTCTTAACATTTTCAGTGACGGCATTCGTACGTTTTTTACGATTACGTCACTGGATGCACTAAATTATAGAAATGTAAATTTTTTTGTAAACATGGAAAGTGAGTGGATAAAAAATGACGATCTGCATAACTCGTATTAAAGTAAATTTAATCGGACATTTTTTTGAAAATGTAATCGTAAATTTAACATCCCCCATACATACATACATCTCTTCTTTATATATACATGTACAGTATATATATATATATATATATAGATTTCAACGATTATCTTTGAAAACAATGAAGTAGCCGACTACGTTTGACTAAAAATGTTGCCAACCAAAAGTCTTCATAAAGGCAATGGCTCGACGCGCATCAGCTGACGGTTCTTTATGTTGCTAAATTTGAGCTAAAGAAATCATGACGTAATTAAATCCATGGACGAATCATCATACAGTTCCATTAGAACCAGATAAGAACCTATCGGTATATGACGTGAACATGTAGTGGAGAACCTAGTATATGACGTCACAACAACGAGGTTGCAGAGATTTTGGCTTTACCAACTCTAGCTATAATCCGTTTCAATCGTTTTGAATTAACTGCATTTTAATTAAATAAACTACTACGCAAGATGGAAAAGTAGTATATCGTAAATTATGGCGTCGTCGGGATTGGACAAGTCTTGGATTCACCACCCGCCATCCCAAAACAGTTTATTTTTTTAATTGGAATGACGTCTTTTGACTACAGCCCTCAAGATGGTGCTAAACTTTGCACCCATTCTTCGTCGACATGAAGAAAACATGGGGGAAATGGAAATAGACGAAAATTGAAGTGGAACGATTTCGCACTGATTTCTCAATTTTTTTTTACACATTTTTTTTTAATTTACTGAAAAATGCAAGGAATTTTAAAACCTGAGATGTAAAGTGGCGATGACAAGTCTACAATGGAAAACACCGTTTCCAAGTACGTAAAGAGCTATTTTCATTTAATATACTACTGTATGCCAGGAGTTGCTTCTGAACTTTCTTACAGTGGAGTTATAACCTCCCTTTAACAAACTAGTTAAGCAACCAATGGAAATCAGCAATCATGCAGCTGATTTTCATCAAATCAGTTAAGCACAAAGACGTCATCTACATACAGTTTCATGCATGGGTACGAAGTTAACTTCATCATTAAACGGATAAATCATTTAAAAGCAGACACACATTATGACGTCATCTATATTCAGTTCCACGAGAACACAAAGTATACATCAGCATTAAACGGGAAAATAAGTCAAACATATGACGTCATCGTCATTCATTAAACGGGTGAAATTACCTATGTCTAATAGATGCAGCTAGCATCCCTTTGGTGCATTTCGACGTTAACTGATGTGCCATTTTCATCAGTGCAATGGTTGCTGCTAAGAAGCAGTCGTTCAAATCAATTTAAGAACTCTTTACTGGCTTTGATGCAGAATTCCATGCAGAATGCATCTCTTGAAAGTTAGTTCTAGCAAAAATTATGTATTAATCTTCAGGCCACTTGAAAAATAATTGAGCTAGGCTTACAAAACGCTGCTAAATCTAGTGCCTTCGCATAATATCGTATTCAAAATAAGAAACCGTTGCTTATAGCATCTCCCCAAAGTGCTTTATTTTTACCGGTAGTCCTAGGCACGTGCAAATCCCGATATTTGAAATCGATGGGGGTGATTTGAGAAAATCGTATGTTTATAGCTAACGTAGGCGAAGAGCACACAAATTTTGTTCTTGAAAATTGTGCAAAAATGATTTTTACCAAAAACAAGTAAAAATGCAATTTGGTACAGTACATGCCAGTCATTCCCAAAGTGGGCAATGGGAACATCGCAGGTCAAATGGTAGGAAACCTGGTGCAAGGCTGCTAGGGGAGAAATACAAAATGACACCCTGTATGCATAAAGATTTATACTTTTTACGATTATATTTTTGATTTTAAAAAATAATATACATATACTGTACATATAATTTGCTTTTCAATGCAACATTTATGACGGATTTCAATTCAATTTGGATGTTATGGGTAGAGGTGGCACTAATGAAATAATTGAATACGAGTCGGGGGCGGGGCAATTTGGAAATGTTTGAATGTTTGTTCTATGAGGGGGAAAAATGATGACATTTTTGCTAAAAAATGGGGAAGTATAGTCCAAAAAATTTGGGAAACACTGATTCAGGCATGATGCAATGACTCATATTTCGTCATATACTGTTTATAAAGATGTGTTCTTTCCAGGGTAAAATACAAGTGACAACTCAAGCCCATAGGAATATTTGGATGGCTCAATTAAAGATCATGAGAAGGTGCTGCTACTTTTGTCGGGAATTTCCCCGTAATAATGTAAAATGCAACTTTTTTATAATGCCTAAAGTTCGTTTTAACGCTTGGGAGCCTTAAGACCTTGAAAATTCATCAGTGTTAGTCAAAAATTTGTAAAATTTCTAATTCGAAATTCGTCTACTCATCCAAACCCAAGGAAGGGGCCTGGAAATGAGTTCGTACTATCATAATTTTTCAACAAAGCCTGTGATTTTTAATGAGGCTCCCTTGTAATAAGATTCCCGAGCAATTATTTGTTACTACATACATTGAGTATACTAATAAGCTTTCAAAGTATACTGCATTGTTTAGCAGCTGCATTTTGACTAACAAATTTAATGCTAATGCAATATACATGTTGGTACGACAGACATTCTGAAACGTGTATCTCAATTTTTAAATTTTACCATAGGACGAAATACTAGATAATCAACGTCCTGCACATATATTGTGAACGTGCCCTACAAGGCTAGTTTCTGCCCTCCACAAATTGATGGGAGCAATCAATGCCACCGACTAAATATATTTATTGAACATCTGGCCTGTGGCAAAAGTGACAAGGCGGTGAAACTGGTATAAAATCAAAGAGTTTCTACAGGCATGGCAAATATACATGCCCAGAGCCTCTCACAAGTGTTGCCAATAAACTCTAGGAAGGTCAAAGGACAAGCAGGACCAGCTTTGGAATGATTTCCTGCTGGTATCGGCAATGGCCAAGCACCGTGCAAGACGACTTGATGACGTAAACAGCATGTTAAACTGTTTCAACATGACACTAAACGTACGCCAATTTTTACGATATAGGCCTACATTTAAGCGTGAAGCTTAATTTTATGTCAATCATTTGGTCATTATCAACTCAGTAAAATGAACAAGTTATGATCAAGTTTAAAGCATTGCAAAACTATGGCATAAGATGTATCACGAGATGTTGGTCTTCACACCTGGCTTTAGCACGGATTTTGAATACGTGTTTTCAAAAACAACCCTTAGTTTAAACGCTATTTACAAACTTAATTACTCAGATTAAGTAATGCCATGTATAAACATAAGTTAATTAACGTCATCCGATTAATGGAAACAATTATTAAAGTGCGATTATAACATAACTGAGTTTAGCGCAATGTAAATGTCGCAAATCGTTGCTAAAGTCATTAGGACTGTTCGTTAGACTTGAAACAAAGTTCAAGCTTAATGCGGTACT
>JAQGBX010004661.1:0-14930 GCA_034698745.1 Megaphyllum sjaelandicum | reverse complement strand
GAAAATATTGAAAAATAACACTAAACAATAAAATCAAAGTTTCAAAATTTCGCCCATAGGATTTCATAGGCTCCGCTCACAAAAATCGGTGAATAGACCCCCTTAACCCTCGCCTCTTCTTCGTGAATTTCGACCAGCTACGCGGTTTAGTTTAATCAGCTTGTTTCATCGTGTAATCATTAATTGTAGTTAATAAATCACTAAAAATACCGTCAAAAACTTGCATTCTTTTTCACGTCATTAGCATGCCAAATTAATGACCTGGACGTGATTACAAACGACTGAAGTCGGACGGCACGGACACAGCAAGGTAACCTGAATAATCGGAACTTTTCACCGCGTGTTTTTCGCGTTTTTTATATCTGTTTTTCCCGATCTTTGTGCCCGGTGCTCGTGTCCGACTTTTATCCGACTTTTACGAGTTTTGCATCCAACTCTCACGCTTTTCGCGAGTGATCCCCTCGAGGATGCTTCCGCGTCCAATAAGTACGCGGCGTTTAAAGCCAGGATGATAAAACAGTTCACGGTGCCTGAGTCCGAACGGCTTCATACCCTCCTCAAGCGCCCCTCAGAACTGCTGCGCAAGATGCACGGTTTGGCCAGCAGAAATGTGGCAACGAGCTGCTGAAAAACTTGTGGTTATAGTGGCTACTTACGCATGCTCAGGAAATCCTTGCTGCCTTCTACGAGCTGCTCGAGAGGCTCGCGGACATCGCAGACAGGGTCTGCGCGAGCGCATGGGACACGTTCCGTTCCACCGCGGCAGTGAACGACACCACCTGGGGCACAGGACTCGCATCGGCACTGACGACGGTTGACTCGCAGATCGACACATTAACCGCGTCTATGGCAGAGATAAGCATCGTGACCAACGCACTTCGGACGCAGGACCGCCGGCAAAAACCAAAGTCACGATCTTTGAACCGTCAACGGGAAGGCGCGCGCTGTCGGACCCCCCTGCCTGATTCCAGAAATGTGTGTGATAGCCCCTGTTAGTGCCACCGCAAATACAAAGCAGACGATCAGCACTAAAATGACCCGTGTGACCTCTACTCTGAAAACTCTTGCGGCCGTTGCTCGCCGCGATGAGCGATGCAGGCCTTGTTGGTAACAAAGGGGCGCAGATTCGACGGCTAGGCGCTGGGCGTTAGGCCTAGGCAATGATATTCACAGCACCAAGGTTCATTATTGTAAACTGGTTTATTTCAAAACAGTTACTCACTCTGTTATTTATGATTCTACACAAACTTGATGTATAAATCAAGAAATGATCCAGAACTGCACTTATGAATACATGTGGAAACAGGATCGGTGGAAACATGTTGCCTTCTTGGCATCAGGTGCATGAATAAACAAAAAGCAAACAAAGGCAAGATGGCGTCCAAAAAAATGATAAACAAAGCCTAACCCACACTACTGTCAGGTGCAAAACACAAACAGGTGACCCTAGCGCCACCAGTCCTAACTAGGACTAGACACAGATGCAAAAACAAAAAAACTAACACAATAGTGCCACCAACTGGTAGGGCAAAGCACTATGAAAAACTAACAAAGTAAACCCTAACTAGGGTGGCATTATATCCTAATAAAACTTAATAAACTTAATAAAAACAATTTGCAATAAGAAAACCTTGTTAATTATCTATGTAAATAAAACAATAGATCAAATTATAATCTATGCAAACAAAAGTTAGGGTGCCCACACAAAGGGTTAGAACGGATAAGACATCTTAAAAGGGATCAAGGAGAGGGTCAGGTGAGGCACCCACGGGCGCTCTCTGATCCCAGTTGTTGCTACCTTGTTATTAAAGAACCTTTTAGAGCACAAGCCATGCTACCTTCCGATGAGAATAACATGCTCCCATGTAGCGTGGCTTCACCCGGAAAAAAGGGATTCACCGGCACCACCGCAAATACGGGGTAAGAGCTTCAATTTTGCAGGCCAAGAGAGGTTTCATTAACACGTCCGCAAAATTAGGTTTCGTTCCGACAAAATGTAGTCGGAACAAACCCCTCCTAAAGTGGTCCCTTACAAAACGAAGCTTCATGACGAAGTACTTTGTCGGGTTCTTCTCAACCTTGTTCTTAATAGCATGGATCGCCGATTCATTGTCGAGGAACAAGTTTGGTTCCTGGATTAAGTGGGGTAATATGAGTAGAACCTCCTTCAGGAATCTGCACAACCAAAGTAATTCCTATACTAGGTCGACCAAGGCCATGAGTTCAGCCTCCATGGTCGACTGCGCAATCATCATCTGATGCGAAGACCTCCATGATACCGGGGACTGGCCTATCATCACCAAAATGCCCGAGATGGAACGACTCCTATCCACATCGGAGCCCCAGGATGCCTTAGAGTACGCCCTGACCTTGGTATCATGGCTTCGAATGAGAACTAGACCTTTATTTTTCGTCTGGCGAATGTAGTTCATTAAGTTCTTTACCTGATAACAAGCCGTCATCGAGAACGAACTGCTGTACTTCGCTAAAGTGTTGACCGCGTCCAAAATGTCAGGTCAGGTCATCCGGGTGAGATATAATAACGAGTCAATTACGCTCCGATATGGATACGGAATCGCATCTCCCTCACAAGTCATCAAGTCATGGGAGAAGATGGTTCCTACTCAGAAAGGTTCCTTCGCGTGTCTCGTCGGGATCATGTCTAGCCTCCTGCTGAGAGCGGCGATGTACGGCGTCTGGTGCATGATTACGCTCCCATCAAAATGGTCCTGCTCAAACTCGATTCTTAGGAAGGTTTGCACCGGGCCTAGAATCTTCAAGTCATAGACTTAAGACAGTAGGTCAACTACTTCAGTAAATTACCCCGTCCGTCATACCTATGATCAGTAAGTCATCTATGTAAACCATGACCAGAGCATCCCACCGGAGTCGATAAACGCACTCGGCACTGTTCAATGAGATGAAGTCCTGACGTTGCAATGCCTCATGCAACGTCCCCCACCAGCAATGACCTGCTTGCCGACATCGCTTTTTAGAACGAGGAAGGATCCATCTCCTCCATCACGTGGGCTTCAGCAGGGGTAGCGGGATCCGAGGGCACAGGAGCCGGTTCGTCAGGAACTTTTGGCTCCGGTTTGGGGACCTCGGTATCCTTCTTGTCCGACAAGGCAATTTTGATCTCCCCCTGAAAAGGGTTTTTAGGGGAGAAGTCGAAGGCATCTAGATCGCATAGAAGGATCCCTTTCTGACAAAAAGTGGTCACCTCGTATTTGGACTTAAGACGTGTATCTTCACACCGGTAATACACGTCTACTCGATCGCCCTTTCTGCGAGGCTTCAGCTCTAGCCTTCAGACCACCGAGGGCTTTTGTAGCGTTGTCGGTTGGTCCGGTGTCGACGGTTGTTGTCAGGAGGCGTCTGGGTCCATCCGAGCAGGAACAGTCGGGTCCGTCTGGGGAGCCTTGGAAGGATGTCCGTCCGGGTCATCACGTCCAGGCTCTGGCACGTCCATTTTGGAGTGAGTCTGTTCGTCAGGAACTGTCTCTGTACCCGATTCTATCACCTTGGCCTGGCTGGACTCGAAGCATCTGTTCGAGATAGGGTCATAAAAGCGGTATCCCCTGGTGGTCCTGGCGTAGCCAATTAGGATTCCTGATAGGGAAGTGTCGCCGAGCTTTCCCCACGTTGGGCTGGAAGAACAAATCCGTAAACCCTGCTCCCTACCTTTCAGGGGTGAGACAGGTTGGTGTTCGTCCCCACAGGACTCGTAAGGGGACCTCGTTGACAACATCTGCTGGGGCAGTCGGTTCTTCAGGTAAGTGAACATAAGGAGGAATTCTGCCAAAAACGAGGGGGCAATCCTGAGTCCTTTAACATGACTCGGATGGCTTGCAGCGCCGTCTGATTGAAGCGCTCGGCCACGCCATTCATATGCGGGGCGTCGACGTTTGTACGCATATGCTTTATCCCCTTCTCGGCGTTATAATGCTCAGACGCATTAGAGCAGAATTCCCCTTCGTTGTCCGTCCAGATGGCCTTCACAGACTCCCCAGTCAGCTTCTCCATCACCGTGACGTAGCTGGAGATCTTGTCAGTTACCTATTCCTTTGTCTGTAGTGGATACACTACGCACCAACACGAAAAGTCGTCGATGATGGCCAGGTAGTAGCGACAACCTGCACCGGACGGGTGAGGGTTCGGACCCCAAACGTCCGCATGCACCAGTTCCAGCGGTGCCTTCGTGTAGATTTTATCTACAGCCGGGTGAGTTAAACCGCGCATCTTGCACTGGTAGCATGTCTCGCAACTTTGCGGCTGTTCTTTGAAAACTGGCATACCGTGAAAGTGCGAGGACTTGGCTATCTCCAGATTTTGTTTGTTGAGATATATATGGCCAAGCCGCTGATGCCATAGTTGAAGACTCGATGAATCCTTCCCGGTGGACACTGACAAGACTGGCGGTAATTTATCGCGCATTTCGAGTCGAGGCGCCGCTGCCACGTGGTACAGCTGGTTCATCAACTCACAATGGAGAACCTGGGTCCCCTCTCTGTTGAAGACCTTAACTGCCTCCACAGAACCCTGCCAGGTGCAGCCGGCAGATTTGGTGAGTTGAGAGGCCAAAATTAGATTCTCCGGCCGGACGGAGTGAAGGCTACATTCCGGCACAGACCGGCATTCGTTGGCGAGGTGGCCAACCTTTTGACATCAGTAACAGGTCCTGGTCTTCTTGGGACGGGCTTCTGTTTGCCCAGCACCGGTACGCTGGGAGAGGAGGACATCGTCACTTGATGCAGGCTGCGTCGCTGCTACGCCAAGACCCTTAGGAACACACTTAGTTCGAGTCACTAAAAGCAGCAAGAAAAAGGTTATTATTAGGGCGGTCAAACGACATTATGAAAACAGAGGGCGCCTGAACAAAAACTTTTATTCAAGGTGCTTGATTATCAAAAGTACTCACAATTCACTTTCATAAAGTAATAGATGTCCATAAAAACTCAAGCATGATCACTTATTATGGAACTCAAAACCAAAACATAAAAGGGGCAGGTCCCATGGCCCATGTGGCCAGCTTGGCAACAGCGGCTTGTGTGTGAACAAGGAATAAAAGGCAAGATGGCGCCTGCAGAACAAAAGGGCAAATAAAAACCTAACCCACACTAGGGTCATGGGCAAATCACAATCAGGTGACCCTAGCACCACCAGTCCTAACTATGGACTAGACACAGGTGCAAAACAAAAATCACTAACACTAGTGCCACCAGCTGGTGGGGCAAAGCACCATGACAACTGACAAAGTGAAATCCTAACTGGGGTAGCATAAGATCCTAAATAAAAAGGAGATAAAGTCAAGGCAAAAATAAACACAGTTTGCATAAGGGAGATCTTGTTCATTATCAAAACAAAACTCAAGAGCTAGGTCACGAAAACTAAGGATCTATACTAACGAGATATAAAAGAACATAAAGGGTGCCCACACAAAAAAAAGGGGTAACACATCTTGAAGGGGATCAAGTGGAGGGATCATGTGAGGCACCCACAGGCGCTCTCTGCTCCCAGTCGTTACCCTATTATCATTAAGAAACCTTTTGGGGCACAAGCCATGCTACCCTCCGATGAGGATTTCCACTGTTGAAGCTTTTCTAACATTTTCCCATCTGCAATGTATATATATATATATATAAGAAACAATGGGTAGGGAAAACAATTACACATGTTTCTAATCATTCCTTTTCTTTTCTTTTAAATTTAAAGGAAGCACTCTGAAAGTGAAAGTACTTGAGGAATCAGTTTTCCACAGAACTATCAAGAATGAAGCGGCCACGTTCTGGAGATGCAGGTGGAGTGAACGACACCCCCAAATGGCAATATTTCAGCTCTTTGCTATTCCTCAAAGATGTCTGCAAATAACGCCTTAGCACTGGCAATTTATGGCCATCATCATCCGGGAGTCTAGAAAGCACTTCAACAAGCACTAATGAAGGATCTGCGGATAAAGAGAATAGTGGCGTGATGGCTGAAAGTTTAGATGAACAGGGTCAACGAGGACGTCAACCTTTACAAGAACGGATTCCAGAACACCAGATAACTCCAAATTCAAGCCATTAGGAGATACATAGCCCTCCGCCAACTGGTAGTAGAAGGAAGCAGAGGAGAATGGATGATGCTCAAGCTTGTATTTTGGAAATAGAGCGGAAAAAGTTGAAAGCCATGCATACAAGGAATGCGCCCACAACTTTGGATACGATCCAACATTTCCTACAGAGTCTGCATCCTCACATGAGAAGAGTGTGATCCGAGAATCTATTGGCTTGCGAGAGGCAGATGATGGTCATCGTCTAAGAATTTGCATATGGGCATACTTACGTAACGATGGCCCCAGAAGCAACGATTGACTGTGTTTTGGCACCAAATGCCTCAGCTCCTGAATAAGGTAAGAAGTCACTCCTTTTAATGGTAATACCTAAATTTCACAACAATTGAAGTTTGCTAGACAACTGCAATAAGTCATGATTTCCTCTAATTCCAGGAAGATGAAATAGCAATTTCTCCATGAAGTTGGCAACAACCTCAGTCTGAGGACGTCAGGAAGAAAGTCGCATTGTGGTATAAATTTGCTGTTATGTTTTTTATTTATGTTGGCATAAATGTGCACCTGTTCTTGCTTTATTTTTTAAAAGATGCAACTGATTTAACTTCATTGATTCCCAGATGATGGAATTGTTTCAACACCACAGTTAAGGTAGTATATATGTGCTGATATGTTTTTCATTTAAGATGATTTTAAGTGCACTTTATCGATTCCTGAGAAAGGATTTATATTAACACTAATTTGAAGGTGGCATAAATGTGAACCTGTTTTTCTTTTATTTTATAAAATGTGCAACTGATTTAAGTTCATTAATACTCAGATGATGGAGTTGTTTCAACACCACAGTTAAGGTGGTATAAATGTTCTGATGTTTTTCATTCAAGGTGATTTGATTGCACTTTATTGATTTCTGAGAATCCGAGATACTCGGATGGCACAAATGTGAACCTGTTTTTCTTTTAATTTATAAAATTTGCAACTGATTTAAGTTCATTGATTCCCAGATGATGGAGTTGTTTCAACACTACAGTTAAGGTGGTATAAATGTGCTGATATGTTTTTCAATTTAACATGATTTGACTGCACTTTACTGATTCCTGAGAAAGGATTTATATCAGCACCAATTTTAAGGTGGCATAAATGTGCACCTATAGTTTTTTTTAAAGATACTGTTTACTTTGTTATTGTTTCCTGACAAAGGAATGATATTTACACAAAAGTAAGTGAGGTATAAATGTGCACCTTTTTTATTTTGAAAGCAGTACACCCTATTGCATCCCTAATGTTAAAGGTCATTTAGGATAACTTAAATGCTTTGATTCTCAGACATGTTGCTTAATTTGTTGCTTGTTAATGTGTAATGCATGCAGTTGATGTATTCCTTATTACATTACATTTTCATTTATTGTTTATGGCATCTTTTGTTGGTATGTACACAAACTTGCAAAAAATAAACGAATTTGAACTTCTATGATGCTTTTTATATCATTAACGTTACTAAAGTATTACTTAATAATTAGAAGGTGATGATAGTTTCCTAAATCTTGGTTACCAAATAAATTTAATTTAAATTTGCATCACTGTGGTTGCCATTTATGTAATAAACATGTCCTCATCATTCTTCTACTGCCCTACTTCTGAATTCTGTTATTACAGGAAACTGGAAATAATGTGCGATACCAACATCCGGATTATGCTCACAATGGGCAGTCGGGAAGAAGATTTACGAACCGTACTTTAGCAATTTTAAAGTCATGTGTTTTCGATAAGGTAATCAAATTATGAAATGTTGTAGTTATTTGATTTCCTTATGTGAATGCCTTATCAAATAAACATCACTTCACAATTGCTTAAGTAATGTTTATAAATCTTCTGTATGACTACCGGAATCCACCCTTATACATACACAAGTGATTGGGTTAAAAAGGAACATGTTGATGACTATTTTAATTCTAAAGTAACGTTAAGGTACACCACGAAACATATCATACCATGCTTAACCTGAGCAAAATGAAAGACTGCAAATCATCTTTGTTAAAGGATGAAAACAATATTACCTTCTTAAAAACATAATGATATAAACCACACATTTCTTTTTAGGCAATGTAAATGTCTTTTAGTTAATGTAAAAAATTTCTGTTACTTAAGTGAAGCTGATTTAAACTTAAATTATTTTGCCAGAAAGAGTCCTTTCAAAGCCTTCTAAAAATTCCTTAAGGGTATAATGGTGATTAATACAAGGTTTTAAATTCACAATGCAAGACGAAATCTACTTAATGTTAGTGAGATGGCTGGAAAATGAACCAGTAAAGTTATGAAAACGATTACAAATATATATCATCAATTGTTTCATGGCAAGGAAATTTATTTAACACACTGTTCTTGATAAGATTATACAAAGTACCAAATTTTGCATTTTTCTTTTCGTTGAGACTTGAATGAGTGAGATAGAAGTTTACTCTCTGGGCATGATATATACCAACTGGCATATGTAAAAACTAAACGTAAGTCCACTTCATGGATCTAGGCTTCCAATAATACGAAGATTAACGATGTGTGTAGGGTGTACCTTGTCGACGGTCAACACGCCACGAGATTTTTATGCCTCATACATGGATCATGAAATGATTTCAAAAGAACATTGGAATTATTCACCAATTATTCGTCTAGTTTTTTACAGTAAGCCCTGCAGCTGAATATCACTTTCCACACCACTGAATTCAATAGTTATATAAGCAGGTGAGCACATAGTATTTAGAACGTGTTGCTTGAATGCATCTGCAATTGTTTTGAATAGAGCATTCTTGTCCACAACCAAAAACTTTGCAAAATAAAAGCGGTACTAAACAACATCTGTTGATGAACAACAACATAATCTTCAAATTGTTTCATTTAAATGTTGATTAACATGAAAAGTGAAAAATACTTTTTTTAATTTACCTACAACACAAACTTGAGATTTTCCCATAGCTCGGATTAGTCGAGATATGTAATATGATACAAATTACTTACATTACAATTACATGTTATACCTCAAGGGGTTATTTGCAAAATACATTTTGAACAGCTTGCGGACACTTTTGCCTTCTTTATTTGGTCTTTCAAGGGGTTTCTTGTTAATGGCCAGAACAGGGAGTATTTCTTTATCGATGGTATTGTGTTGCATCCCTTCTCTATCAATAATGGTGTTGTGAAGGACACATATGCACTTGACGATTTCTTCAACAAAGTTCACATCAGTTTCAATGCTCTTTGCTAGCAATCACCATTTAGAATATAAAATGCCAAAGGCACACTCAATTGATTTCCGCATTCTGGACAATCGCTTATTGAACATTTCCTTGTCAATGCCTACTTCACCCCTACCATACGGTTTTAGGAGACAAGGAATAAAAGGGTAGGCTTCATCACCAAGAAACAAATGGCGCTTTAACATTTGTACCTGGTAAAAAAGCTGGCTCTGGAATGTCAAGGCTTCCTTCTTGAATTCTTTTGTACAATTCTGATTTTTGCAATGTGCCACCATCACTTTGTTTACCATAACCTCCAACATTTGAATATGATTCGAATATGTTTCCCATCGATCGCTCCAAGACAGTTAAGAAAATTCCACAGTTTGCAGATGTCCCTGGCGATTTCCAGGAACATTTGTTTTGTTGGGACAGGCATGTGAATTGGCTGAAGGTTTTTCCATAAAGCAGGGATGATTTCCTTAACAATTAGTGAGACATTTGAAGCACCCATACAAAAATTGAAGGACAAGGATCTGAACGATGCTCCTGTTGCTAGATACCTTATAAATGGGCAAATACAGAAATGGAATAACATTTACATTTATTGAATTAGATTGTTCCTGAATCTAACCAAGCCCGATTTCTTCACATGGTTGAACTGTGCGATTCCTGCTGGTTAGCTACAACATTTTTAAAGTAATTACTTATCAACATTAGTAACGAAACCTACCTTAAGGTTACCACCAATCGCTCTCTCAAATATATTGGCTGGGAATCAAAAGTTACTCCAATTCTTAATTATTGTCCCTTCCAGTTAATCAAGAATGTAATTGAACATCTCCAGCTCCATTCGCAAATACCCGAAGAATTTTTCGCGGTTTCTTTTAACCTCAGGAAAAAGATGGTGATACTCTCCGAATTCTTCCCTACCCTTGTTTATGGCATGTATAGGTATTCGCTCTTGTCTTGTGAATCTAAAGAATTTAAGGTAAGAGTTTTCCAACAAAAACTCCTCTTCGGCAGTTTAAAATTTCATTTTTTGAAAAAGTCAAAGATAAGTATCCTTACATATACAGTAAAACTGGTAAAGTGTGACAGTGTTGGTCACTGTTGACAAATGACAGGTGGGCATTATACTGCAACATTTAATGAAGGAAATGTACCTTATTTAAAAATTACACTAAATAGTAGTCTACATAAACAGACGATAATTTTCCCAAGGTTTTAATATACGTACCTTTCAGAATTCGGCAAAATGCACGATCGTAAAGAAAGGAAACACAGACTGCAGGTCACTGTTGACAAATGATAGGTGGGCACTATACAGCAACATTTAATGAAGGAAATGTATAGTAGTTAAAAATTACGCTAGTCAGTGGTCAACAAGAACATATGGTTACCATTAAAAGATGGTCAATTTTCCAGGTTTCACTTTACATACATTTCACAATTCGATGCGATGGTTATCGTATTTTTTGTTCGTCTGTATGCACACTACGTATTGCGAATACAATTCCTGCAATAAAAACGACATGTTAAGCATTAATGCGCATGTCAATAGTTTTGCCGCATAATGTTTCGCATTGCACAGCGCATGCAGTGGCGCCACTGCAAAAAAACTGCAGAAAAAACGGGAACTGGAAACCGGTAGTAAGTATCGGAAATCAGTATCTGAAAAACCCGTCGCATCTTGCATGTACCCATAAAGGACCTCACTTTTAACGTTAGTTTTTTAAATATTAAATCTACCCTGGTAAATTATAGAGAGGTTGGCACACTGCTTCTTTTACGTGGTATGATATCACTGTCTAGTGTACATGATGTATCGTTATTTAACACATTTAATGTTTATGTGGTCATGTAGCTTTGTTATGTTGATGAATCCTATATTAATTTCGTAGCTTTGTGTTCTTCTTTATTGCAGGAGCTTGAATAAAAGCACATGGTGCCGAAACGTCGCTCATTAAAGCAATTTGGTCAAACAATTGATTTTTTGAATATAAAGAAAGTGCAAATTTGAAATTTACTAGTTCTTTGTTTACCATATACGCATGCCATTTTCTTATTTAGTGAAGACATTGACAGCTCATAAGTCCCCAAGCCGTCCAGCTTGTGCCGGATTCGACTAGTCGAAAATATCTACACCATGCAGGCGTACAAGGTAAGAAATTAGTCTGTAAAGTATTGTTTCACCTGCTGCCTGTTAGTGCCGATTTATCTAGCCTACGCCTCACTTTGTAACCTACACTGGTGCCCACCGGTGTGCCCAGTCGAATCCGCCGTTAGCCTTTAGCAATTATTTACAATTTACCGCGAAACCTTTAAATAAGCAAGACATTAAAGTTCACAGTGGCTAAAGGTGCCTAATCCTAAAACCTTTATGGTACAGAATAATAAAGTTTGTACGAGGAATGAAGCATCTATATAAATACTATAATTATAAGTTACAATAAGATCAAATTACTATAACCCTAATTATTGGGGTTATCCAAGTGAATCCCACTGTGGCCATATTTACCTTTTAATCAGAAGTTATTTAAATCAACATGCACAGATAACTTTGATTTCTTCAAGAACTGGGCAATTTTCTATAGCCAACCATTGTTTTTTGTTTCGATAATAATTGAAAATAAATTTCAAGCAAAGAAAGTTAAAGATGGCAGCTTCTTTTTCAAGTGATGATCAAATTGATTGAATAACTGTATTTTTCTATGCTAGTTTTTAAGTCATATGTACAGTTTGTTATCCATTTCGTTATTCTTGTTATTGAAATGTTTTATAAAAACTTTTGTAATATGTTTTAAAATATAAGTAATTGTTTGCCTATTGGCGAATATAGAACAGCATTATTAACTAAATCAGGTGAATGTTTAAGGTTTAATATAATGCTTTCTTTATAACTTTATTGAATTTATGGTTCATTATGTAATTAAGTTCAGTTTTGAAATGCCAGGAAATGTACGACGTGTTAGAAACTTTAGTGTGAACGATGTAAGAGCACTACTAGTTAAAAACGTTTTCCAAACTAAATTACGAGTGAAAACACTAGAAGAGCATTTCGTAAATTTGCCTCGAATTTCAGGGAGATTAGTACATCAAAAACTTTTCTACTTTAGAACTACCAAAAACATCATACATTGTAATCCCTAATAGTCTTTAATTAAACAATTTTGTAATGTTTTAATATTTTATTAGATGGTTTCCTTTATCATTTAAGACCTGTCACGGTCAAGCGACCGTGTTACGGTTAAATGACCGTTGCTCATCTAAATTCTTTCCTTGAGATGTCGTGGATTACGACATCCCAAGATTAGTGACCTTTAGAGTCACGTGGTACTGAATTCAGTACTTAAGGCAGGTTCTAATGAAGATTAAGGCAGTCAGGAACTCGTTATGTCATGGTGCTGTCGGATGGGACTGTTGCTGTTGTGAGTTATTTTGGCGTTGCGTAAGTTGTGTTCGTAACTCGAACTTATGGGGGGTCAAATGGTTTTTAATGATATTTACACTTTTTAGACGTTAGGAGGGGGGAACTGCAATTGAGGCGACCCTGAACCTTTCTAGCATTAGTGCGCATACTTAAATTGTTTACGATTGTCGTTATGTAGAATTACTCTTCTTTGATAATGCAATCAAGTAATCTGTTTGAATTAAAGAGTTCTTGTCTTTTAATAGCTTTGCTTATTCTAATTTGCTTGGTCGGGCTAGTTTCATTAGTTTTGCTACGTTCAGGCTTGCGAACTTTGTTACATGGTGGAGGTGTGATCGACCCTTTAACCTTTAGCATGACAGATACTCAGAAAAATACCCAAGCAGGGCCTTCGGCACAAGTAGTGGAAGAAAAGGTGACTATGGACATACGACAAATGATACGTATGGTTCATGACTGGATTTATTCAGCCGAATCCACACTTGAAACGTTAGAAATGGGAAAGGCATTGGCATTTGTTTTAGAAACATTGGATCAGGAATCAGAAACCGAAGAACCCTTAATCGCAGTTAATGGAATTAAATTTAAAGAATCAGATGTTTTATCGGAAGAATTGGTTTGAAGAAGGGCGAGATTGGTGAAGAGAGGTAGAGAAGGAAAACAAGTGAAATTTGAACCATTTGTGAAGATTCAAAATCAAAATTTTCCACCAAGATTAATCGAGCCAACATTCCTGACAGTATGCCAAAATATCGCAAGTATTGAAATATGGTTATCAATGATTGGAATTTCTACCAGTAAAAAAGAATTTATATTGGATACATTGATACAAATGCTTGGGCGATTAGGATTAACCTTTATTAATAAAGTGGATGATCAAAATGGATTCCGTGCCAAATTAAACGATCAAGGTTATAATAAAATTCTAGACCAAAATTTTAGCATTCCTGGCACAGCGCCTTTTCCGGTGAATAGTTTTTCTGGTATGGGTGGTGTTTTGCCATTAATTATGCATTCGAGCGTTGATAAGCTCCCTTTATATGATGGTTCCACGGAACCTTTTGTATTTTGCAATCGTTCGAATTAGCAGCACGAAATGATCATTTTGATCAATCTATTTAGCCACAACAATTACGTATGAGGCTTACTGGTTCGGCTGCTAAGTGGGGACATAATTATGGAATTCGTTTGGTGGGTGCACGGTGGCCATATTTTTGCCATCAATTTCTAGCATATTTTTCGGATGGGTTTAGGCTGTCATCTTTGATTACAAAATTGGCATCAAGACGTCAAGGTTATAATGAATCCTTATTGGATTATGTTACTGATATAGAACATCTTTGTCATAGGATAGATCCATTTATGCCTGAGGATGTTATTAAGGATCATTTGATTAAAGGTTTGCATCCTGCTTTGCAGAAATTTATGATCGGAAATGTCCACTGTCCACTTTATGAATTTCGCCAGATTATGTATCGAATAAATAAAGTTCAGGCCCCGTCAGCTGTGAAACAAAATACGGGTGGTTCAGGTAACACGGTGAGACCACATCAAAATTCAACGGTAAGATAAAGTACAGAGACTTATCAGAGCAGTCAGGCTTCTCCAGCCCAAACTTTGCCTCTGAATAGAGCATTGCGCTCTCCTCCTTCGAGGACGAATGGGTCGAATTCGACAACGGGTAGTTCATCACCTTTTCTATGTTATGGGTGTAAGCAGGAGGGACATATGCATAAAGATTGCCCTAATAGAAATAGGAATGAATCAGGGGTGCGACCAGCATTAACTGTTCATGTTGCCTTATCATTACCGGCAAAATTATTGAGATTCAATCTGGCTAGTAATGATAGGGTGATTCAAGCCACTTGGGATCCAGGTTCCAGTGGAACATTTTTAAATCCTACAGTAATGGAGGCTTTTGGGTTAAAACCAGTTAAATTATCAGAATGGGATATCCATTTGTATCAGGATTTCCACGGTTGAGTGTCGGCAGAATCTAATGCAGTAGAGGTTGATTTTTACTTATTGGGAAAAAAGTTTAAATATGTTTTTGTTATTTCTCCCACACTGCCAGTACCTATTATATTAGGAAAGGATTTTTTTTGACCAGGAAGGGTTATTATATCTACCAAAGAGACTTTAGCGTTCTTGGATGACTGACGGAAGCGGAGAATTGCGTTGACTATAGATGTATTTATTTACACTTATTTACATG
>JAQGBX010004660.1:0-14937 GCA_034698745.1 Megaphyllum sjaelandicum | reverse complement strand
GGTCCTGATTGTCTGGACACAATGTAGACAGGGGGTAGGAGGAGTTCAATTTTCGGAAAACTTTGAGGACGCGACCTTTTTGAATGGCCACTAACCATTCGAAATAAAGTACGTTCCAAAAACTTTAGCATCGCGGGTATTGCCTCGGGCACCTGTAGCCGAAATTTGGCAGTAAGGTAACATATGTACAGTATATAGGGGAGAGTTGTCCGTTAATTCCGGAGCGACTTTCTCGTCGCGTCTCGATGCGAAGGCGAAAGCTTGTTGGTAATGGGATAAATGCAGATTAGGAATTAACAGTCAGCTAGGGGTCCTCGCTCCCCCCCCCCCCCCACACCTCCCTTCCTCCCTCCTTCGTCTGGGCCATTGGTGGGGTCTACGCCCTCGTCCCATTCCAAAAACAGGTCTGGCTGCTATCAGACGTAGCTCGTGATTAAACAAAGGCTGTTGTAGGACGAAAATCATTCGCCCAATTAGCCCACCCACGCCTCCGTACGACGTTTCAAGGATACGGCCACTGGCTGGATGCGCCAAACTCCGACTAGCACAATCGCCGATTACCAGTCCCTTCACCCTCAAAACATGCACGTTGCGATACCTGGCCGAGCATGCTCGCGGCACAGAGGTTAGAGGTAGGGTGAACGTCCTCCGGTCCTCGAGCTTCGAATTTTCGATATAGGATAACGTGACGGAGTCCGTCTCTAGCTGATCGAGAGAATATTTTAATCAAGATTTATACGCGTCAAAAGCCATTTATCTGCAGGAAGCCATACGCGTGTTCGGCGTAGCATTCCGAAGCAGACCTTAGCTCGTGATAACGTATTAACGCCCATTAAATTATCGATTTTCCTCAATCAGGAGCTGGCAGAGAACGTTAGCGGCGCATTTTATAACATTCAAAATGACTTTTTCCTCACGGCACAAAGTTTTCAATTTGCAAAAACTTCAGATAAATTACAGATAGGGAAAAAAAAGGCTTTTGCAGCGCCCTCTGTCGAGCCGGGCTTCGACACGGACATGGGGCATGTTGTCGCAGTTGTTTACGAAATGTTCGCGCAACACCCTTTCTCAACAACTGATTCTCTGGAGAAGCCCGCTCTTTAAATAGAAGCTTGGCAGATTCGATCATATTTAAAATATTTTGAAGAGTTCCCATTTTAGGTAGATCCAGAAAAAAAAAACCGTTCTTGAGCGGGGAGGCGAACGCCGTGGCCCTCAAAACAAGACTCCCAAGGTGGAGCTAAATGCATCCAGGGTGCAATAACACCGCTGCATGGGGTGGGTGGGGTTGCGTGCGTGAGGGAAAAAAAAATACCTCGGCAGTCATTCAAGATCCTTTGCCAAAACACGTATTACACACTGGCAAGGTCGATGGCTAGGGGGGAAAGGGGATAAAGTGGAGGAAAGGGGTGAATGGGATTTTAAGGATGTGAAGCGAGGAGGAAGAGAAGGAAACGGGGAGTAGAGGAAGTGACGTGGAGAAGTGGAGGTGCGTCTAACTGCAGAAGAAAGGGAATTCAGGTACGGGGAAACGTGGATCGAAAGGATGAAATAAAAGGGAAACTAAGGGACAGGAGAGTTGGGAAAAGATGGAGATTACGAAGGAGGTGATGAGAAACAAAGAATAGTAAGAGGAGACACGGAATACTGTATGCGCGGATGTGTGAAAAAAAAAAGAGGCCTGTAGAAAAAGTTAGGAAAGATAAAAGATAACGAAAAAAGGAATAAGATGGAGAAAATAACGGGCAATGGGTGGAAAATTCACCCTATTCACATCGACCGAATCCGTACCGTAGTGACGTCACGCCGCACGTAAAAATACGCGTCCCGGTTTGTTTTTTTCTTTTTTTATTTACTTCCCCCAAAATACATGTAATGATTAAAATTGATCAGACGGGGAAAGTGTGCGCATGCGCGGACACGCACGTGACGTAATTACGGTACGGTTTTGGTCGATGTGAATTGGGCATTAGAACAACGAAAGTAGTGATCTATTGCGTGAAGTGAATGATTATACCGACAATTAAGAAATTAGAAGAGGGATGACAAGAATTTACGGGGACGTGGGTGAAGATTCCCAGTAATATTCGGTAAAAAAAATAACAAATTTGAGTTACTCACACTGAATTAAATAAATATGCCCTTCCTTGACTCCCTTGAAATGACTGGAAAAAAAAAACGGTAATTAGTAAAAATTTAAAATCAATCGTGTTTAACCATTAGCAAATGTAAAAATGCCACAATAGGGTGATAGCACCACGCCCTCGATCGTGCAGGTTGCTTTTTGGGAACAATTCAATGCCCCGTTAGCATGGCGACCGATGCATTTTCCGCAAGTTTAATCACGCCGCCATTCGATGCACATCGCAAATTCGGTTGCCAATGGACTCGATATAAGTTGCTTTCAGTGTCGCATTTCGTTCAAAACCAATATCCGATCCGTTCGAGTAAAAACGTACGGATATAACGTGACGGAATAAATGCATCATTCATAGCTCTCAATGCGAATGCTGCATGGCAGGAATTGCGAGCTTTGCTTCAAGAGGTCATTCAAGGAGCTCGCATGCAGTTTCTTCGGTTAATTTTGATTTTGTGGACGGGCTTTCCGAGTGGCCCTCTAGTCGTACCCATTGCCCATTCGATCAAAACGCAACGGCGCTGGAGAAGACTACATACAGGATGTCCAAAATGTCGCCGGATGAAACGCATCCTCTTTAAAACCAAGAGCACTCGCTATATACACAGATGTATTTACATCCCTAAATAACACGAAACAGACTTTCCGGTGATCGTAAAATACAGATTTTACTAGTTCGTCCTCCGCCTGGTTATTTACGTTGCGAACTTACGAAACTCCATCCGCCGCATACAGTCTCGCACAATTTGGAGGGCCATGCAAAAAATGAAGGGGTTACAAGCACCCCCAAATCAACGAGATCCTTTCGAATTACCCCGTGACAACGAACCAAAATGGCGGAATGGCGCATACGTGATGCATTTTGTACTTCCGGTCTATACGGTCTGAACGAGGAAAGCGTCGCCACGGTGATACCCAAACGATCTCATTTGGCGCTTAATGAGCGTCATATTCGCCGCTGCCCCCATTTCCTCGCTCCACTTTCATTTCGGCCCAAATGGATTTTTTTATTATTATGATCTGTCGTTCCGAAACCTTGAGTACTCCTCCCACCTTCGGCTTTTGTTGGTCATAAAAAGGAGGCGAATCGATTCGCCGATGGATCCGGCAAAAACGAATCCAAGGATGGAAAAAAAAAAAAAAAAAAAACTGAGCTAAAATAATGGAAGAACGGAGAAAGAAGCGCCGTAGCGAGGTTTAACGACACCAGGGGATGTGCGGGTCGCAGGTGCATGTTGTGGCCTAAAAAACAGCAAAACGTACGGGGCCAGCTCAGAAATGGACATCGAACAATCTTATTGCAAACAGTGCTTCCCACCGACCAGCAACGGGGCGCAAGATTTCTTACAACAAAAAAAACTCTGACCAGGGTCTATAAACATCCTGAAAATCTCTTTTTCTGTTAATGGACGACGACCCTACAGATCTAACTATGGGGGATGGGGGTTGGAAATGCGTGCACTTTAATAAATCAATGCAATTGACAGAAAACGACTCCTCACTTACTTATGTAGTTTCTGGCGCACTGTTTCATTCACTATCGGAATTTGGAGAGTTTATAATCGCCCTGCAGCTTACGTGTATTACGAAACTTTAGCCGGTAGGCGCAACTTATAATAGGCGCCATTTTGTTCGCTCAAGTTCGGCGCCTGGCAACGGATTCAATTTGACCAATTTAAGTGAAAGCTTTGCGCAAATCAGCGACGCAAATCGCGCGAAACGATCGCCGTGGGGCCAATTAATGGCGGCGAAGCGGGCAATTAGCGACCGCCCGTAGAGGGCGCCACCGAATGTCAAGCGATCACGGGCGAGTAGTAGCGACGTAGAGGGCGCTGGACGTGCTAAAAAAAAACTACCGTACTTGTAAAAGTAAATGTCTTTAAAAAAGAACACGCATCGTAACATTTGCTCGCATTCAATGAGACGAAAATTCGTCAAAAAAATAAAAATGGATCTAGAAACAAGTTTTGACATTACATCCAAATTAAAATGTTTGTAACATCATTAAAAATATCTGCCGAGGAGCATCTTTTGCTCCTGAGCTCGATTAAGAGAAGATGGAGCTACAGGTGGTTTATGTTACAATCTCTAAACCTTAATCCTCGGATTATGGTCCAAGAAGTGGCGCCAACAGGAGTTACAAGTTCTCCCTTACCTTTGATATAAGTTCATCGTGATTGGCCAGATGCGCTCGACAATGGATGCAACTGTAGGTGCGGTGGCAGCTGGGAAGGTAAGCCTGGAACGTCTTCACCATGATGGCGGCCAGGGCTGCGTCCGCGGAACACGGAAGTGACCGATTATAGACCGGAAGTGGTCAAGGAATGATGACGACGCACCCAGAGGATGTTTCTCGCTGCTGCTTTTTCCTTCCTTTCAAGTGGACGCGTCGCAACATCACGTGACCCCCCCAGGAGAGGTCACCACAGACAGCTCATGATAACACTCTGGAAGCGAACGGGGGCTAGGGAGCGCCGTGTGCGACGATCGAGTTCAAAGGTTGCCCGATGGTCACGAGGGATGGACTTCAAAATTGCACCTGAAATAAAAAAAGCAAAAATTATTTTTTTATTAAACGTTCCTGTTCCCCAGACGGCGGCGCTGCGAACGAGTATCACTCCACACTGTACGAAGACAGTAACATTTAACGTTATTCCAGAAAAATAAAAAAAAAACATGAGATGGTGCTACGAGCGAGTGGCATCATGCAGTTTACGCAAAGGTCATGAAATGACATCAGGGGACTCACTATCTGCGAAGATACGAGGACACATTAGATGGAGTTTCTATAGCGAGAGTAATCTCATTGCTCGTATTCAGATAAAATGCGACAAGATGTCTATACGTGCCATCCACGTAATTCCTACAGATAAACCGAGACGTCGAACATTAGACTTAACTGCCCATTAAATGTCTCTTCGCAACGCGTTGCAGAATCCATCTTTCGATCGCAGCACCATCTGGCGGCGATAATTCGGCGCGACTTCCCACGCCTGATTAGCTGCATGGGATCGACTTTTAGCGAGCGAATTGGTTTTGTATATGTATATTATTCAAATGTGAAGTGTTGACGAGAAGCTGGTGCCAGGCTAGGTTTAACGCTCACTTAGTTCAGACTAAAGTCAACAGTGAACCTGCTGTAAAAACGTCGTAATTAACGGTTAATGAAAAGCAGAAAGAGGCTGCGAAACGCCTAACTCATTCCCCCCCCCCCCTCGATCGCCCAAAAAAGTAGCTTTTTTTAAAATTCTGGATGCTCAACAGATTGCACTGTCATTCGAGGGTCACCCCATAAATCGAGTGTTTCGAAATTACCTCTTGATAACATTAATTTTTCATCATTCTGCATGAAAAAAAACTGCAGCTGGGACTGCTTTTACGAGTTCCCGACCGTAATGGGTGAATTTTCTCTTAATTTGACTTGTCAACGATTGCATTAAGATCGAGTGAATGCCCTATTCACATCGACCAAATCCGTACCGTAATTGCGCCACGTGTGGCCGCGCATGCGCACATGACAGTAGGCGGGGCTAAGTGACGTTTATAAGACGTTTGCAACCGCATCCGTGCCAGTAGAAATTGATCCAACTTTTCGTTACGAATTTGGTCGATGTGAATATCCATTAAGAGGGTGTTGTGACTGCAAAAAGAGAAGGGATCTCATTGGAAGCTCGTAATTTATGGCTGTTCCCTCGTCACGTATCGGGTGAAACAGCCAGGTCGCCAAACCTTGACTATTATAGAAATGAAAGCCTATATGGATGCGCACGCGACACTAAAGTACAGTGTAAATAACAGGTTATTGAATATGGCGCAATCGGATAAACAACGTTTTCATATTTATGATTCAACAATGGCAGAACACTTTGACGCCGCGAACGAACAAATTTACGACTGGGTCACTTCCTCTCCGGGGTTAAAACCGAGATTATATTTATCACCAAAACATAAACAACGTCGCATTGGTGACAAGGCCAGACGCGATAACTACGATAAATGCGCACGATGTTACGGGATCCTTATAAATGCCAGAAGAATGCATATAAATGCCAGTTCAACTCAACATGCAGAAAAGTCAAGAAAATTCAACGGCATGTCGAGCATTCACTATTCAGATTCCAATGCCTCGAATATGTCATAATAAGGCTTTATTCCATTAAAGGAAGAGGAATAGAAGGGATACAAAATATACTGTATCGCTTACATCTACCCAGGCAGGAATACATGTTACAAAAATCACAGCATTATAGAATTCCAAATGTATAAGGTCATTCAAGTTTACTGTCTGCAACAAGGTGTTAAATTCCGATAATGAGGAGGCCATAACTATCTGGGATGGTAGATTGTTCCAGATCCTGCCCACTCGAGGACCATTTCTGCATGCGCATGTTCAGGGTTCCCCCAGAAATTTCATTTTCCACTTACCTGACTTTTCCAGGTTTTAAAAAAATTTTCCCTGACCAATGAAAATGTCAAAAATTGACACAGTTTGCAAAATCGACACAGTAAAATATTTTGCAAAAATTTACTATTGACAAATTTAAAAATTAACATAGAAAAATTAAAAAAAATTGCAAATTTGACCTCGGAAAACGTGGAGAATTTTGCAAACTTGTCCTCAGAAACTGTTGCAAATTTCTACTGGGAAAATGGAAAAATGTTTCCAAATGGGCCCCGAGTTAACCATGTAGAAGCATTAATTTTGGATCGCGACAACATCCCTGACCTTTTCAAAAAAAGTCATTATTTGACTTCTCCAGGTTTTCCAAGTCCTGGGGGTACCCTGACTCGGAATCATGTGTATAGCACATGTAAAGTACACGAACTAGTGACTTTCATGATTTATGACAATTCGTCGGATCATTTGACCCGTTGTTATATACTCTGGAAAGTCACCAGGCGGCGCTGAGATTGGAAGGCCCCTAATTCGACCTTGGCCGCGCTAGGACATCAACAACAGTTGTTGCGCGTTTGCCAAGTTGCCTAGGATACGTTAAAAATCAACAAGCGTTCCTTCCGCCATCGAAAGGCGAATACTTAGGCTAATTAGACGGTCATTTCCGAGAAAATGGTCCACCCCCCGTTACTAAAGAGATGGGTTTACGCCACCCCATCCAAATCGATGCCTTACCTAAACGAGCACAACGGATGCTAATCAGACGCAGCCTTTTTAAGATGATACCGTGAAGTGCATGACGGAAAATCGGTTATATAGACTCGAGGAATTTCCTCGACGACTTCCACGTACGCGCATCTGCTTTTCTGAAAACATTTCTGACGAATCCGTTTCGTGAAAGCTATACCTTATACCGAGAAACAACGAAAAGGAATCGATCATGAAAATGGAAAGTAATTGTGCGGGATGGATAGAATCATTCGCGCGCAAGCAGTGAAGCCACTTAGAAAAGAGACGGCAGACATATTGGGGCTTCTATTTGCAAAAGCAGCGCCCAATGCCCCTCGCGGGAACGGAACCTCATTAAAAATTAAATTGGACGAGTTGTTTGGGGTTATAAACTGCGGTTTACTGCGAAACGTCACGGGCTTGTTAAGACCCATAATCCAATTTGCCCATCCAAACGCCGACAAAAAAGCTCTTTTATCCCATAACGAACTTCTTTTATATCGAAACAGAAATGATCCATTATACCAGGGTCCGGACCTAGAGACAAAAAACACCAAAACTATGGATAGCGGTTGCTAAGCCATGTAGTCAGAAATTACTCGGGGCGAATACTGCAGTTGTTGCAGTTTATCTTCTGCAGTCCAAATAATCTTACATTTCAAATTTGTTTGAATAATTATAAAATTATTTAGTACGGTGCACGTGAACTGCATGACATGTAACAGGATTCTGCCATGGCATACGAATACGTGCACATGGCGACCAGGGTTTATCGACAAACTCGATAAACCCTTTATCGGGGGCCCCCGTCGTAACGCCCAAAAACGCGGAGAAGGGAAACGACCTACGCCTAGAATTTTCCGCGTAAAACCAACATGGCGGACGGGGCGAACGAACATAAAAATTACGAAAAACGAAAGTAGGTTCAATACACTTTTTGGCATTTCTCGGATGAAATGTGGGCGCAGTCGAATCGGCGTCGCAAAGCGGGTTCAATTACGCGCGCCCAGGCGAGGTCAGAATCCTCAGCGGTGGCGCTCCTGCTACCGGACTTAAAAAGGGTTGAAGGAACCCCTAAGAAAAAGGATTGTTATGCTCATCATCATCATCATCATCATGAGCGTTGAAGATGAAGAACGATAAATGAAGCGAACAATAAGAGGTCAGTCGGGGGTCAACACGATGGAAATCGGACGATTCACAACACTCCTCCTCAAGGGTCAATAGCGTCATCAACCACCAAATGCCCGTTCTGGTCAACTTCCATGCCTTTGACGAGGAACTTGTTTTGAAAAATAAAAATAAAGAGGTCATCATAAATCACGTGGAGGAGTTCCGTTGCATCGATAACGTTAATAGTATAATTGTTTGCGATGTGCTCGTTATCCTTAACTTAGTAAAAACAAATTCGGGAATGGAAAGATTGATCGAATCTTCACAGTCCGCGTGATTTATGGATGACCCCGAAGCATTTTGCTACGCCAAGAATAAACAAGGCGCGTGGAAAAATACAGGGTGTTTGTAAATTCGGTGCAGTAAAAAAAAATGCAACAAACAAACAAATCAAAAAATGCTCTGGAACAAACCGTTTGTCCTATACCCGTCGAGTGTCGGTAACATCAAAGAAAAAAACCCGGTTTGCTCAGTTTGTTGCACGTGGAGCTGTCAGCGTGAAAATTTTCCTCAACGGAATACATGATTAAGCAGACGATTGCCTGAAAATCGTCTGCTTAGCAGATACGTTCGTTGAAAATGGTTTGCCAGTGTGTATACACACCGTACGTCGAAACAAATCTGGACAAACTATTTTGGAAAAATAGATTTTGGGCAAGCAGTTTGTCGTTTGCGCTTTTTTGTTTGCAATTTGTCGTAGTCTGTGTACAGGGCTTATTTAAGACCGAGGCCACGATTAAAATTCATATTTTTTAATCAAAAAAGCTGAACAATTAAACGAGTATACAATAACGAGTGCGAAAAGAACCAACGTTAAATTCGAATGATTTGGCGAAATTTCCTTGACCCCCGCCAAACCGAAACTGGGAAAAACTGGCAGGAACCAGTATGCTAGTGCATTAAAGTGAAGTGAAATGAAGCGCACTCGGTCATACAGTATCGTCGACAAGGACGAGGGGTTTGCATAAACAACGTCCATGGTTAGATGGGAAGGAGTAAAGCCAAGAATGAACGTGTGCTCAAACAATGATAACACTATGTACGTGTACACTTCATCTAAATAAGTGCTTGTATCGTTCATCCAGAATCAAAGTTGGATCATCGAACCTTCGTATATTCTCGGAAAAAGCAAGAAGCAATCAATAAGTTCTCTCGCGACGTCGCCGTTCATATTTCATCTTATCTAAAAGATCTTCAACAGACGTGGCCGTATTTTTCATACATAATAGCCATACGTCTCAAGTTTCTTTTTGAGAATTTTTTTTTAAATACAACGTAATGCATCCAACAACTCGAATTTAAGAGCACTTTCCATCGTGATATTTCATCTTCGGGATTCTCTATATAATATGCAAACTTTCAAGGTGGGAAGGAGGATCGCTGAAACTGGACGCAGATATTTAAAAGAAATGGGGCAAGTTGTTGACGTCTTTTGTGCAACGCCCCAACCAGGATACAAACTACAAATTCAAGACAGCTATAGAATAGGCTATTAGCGCTTAAACTGGAAAACAGACCATTGAGATCACCACCAATCCAGGACAAGGAAATACCGCGTGCATTTCCTCTCGAATTCATGAAAATTATGGATATTTACCTTTCATTTTGGGGGGAAGGGGAAGAACGGGTGGAACAAACCGGATACTGGTCCAAACATCGAGAGCCGATCGAATCCAGCGTGATTGTTCATTGATAAAAAGGAAGGAACCCACCTGTTGGCAACAACCAGAATGAAACGACCTTTGACCTCCGATCGAGTGTCACGAGATGTAGGGAGAGTGAAAACGAAGCACCCACCCATCCCACTTTTAAATGGGGATAAGTAGGTTGCGTAAGAATGACAGACCGATGCAAATGTGGTGGGAAATGGGGGCTCCCCGTCCGCATATTCAATGCAAAACGAGTTCAAAAAATGAGGAGGAAGGCGCATCACAAAGGCGACCGAGCGCAGCCTATTTTTATACAAGTGTATGTCTGCTCCCTTAAAACTAGACACGGTTCTCCGAAATTTCATTGAGAAATACACTTCTGGCTCATTTTCGTTCACTAAGAGCTGTCATATAAGCATTTATATGCAATGGTGAAAGCATCCAAGCTGCATGAATAACGTTCAAAATTAGAAAATACAGTATGTATGGGGGTCATTCCAAAGGAACTCGCGCGTGGAGCATAGTTTCGAATTGTAGCATTCATTGCACCTTAGAGACTGGCGAACCCTATAGAAATGTCTGAACAAACTTATATGAATTGCGACGATTTTCTGAGGGAAGAAGCGAAAGACACAAATATACACTGGAAAAAATTACTTCCAAGCGTACAGCGAGTATTATTTACATTAGAATTTTCTGCCTAAATTTCCAGCACCTCAGGTATCAGGTACATTCTTAGCTGCAACAGCTTGCGGGATTGGATAGCAAAACAAAAAGGCACAACCACTTTCCTTTTATAACATATTATACACATATTTATGGTAATATTTCCCTAAAACCTTGTCAAAGTCGAATCTGATGCTAATTTGTCGTACCAAATTGCGTGTCTGACAATAAAAAAAAGCATTTAGAAATGCTATTTTTCTGAAGCACGCGCTGTTGCGTATAAATCAATCCAGATGGCGCTGAGTCGACCAAGATTGTTTACAAGGCGCCTGCCGCGTTTTTCGGTAGCCTATACCGAATCTTATTATTTTTACTAGCAGGGCGTCAATACGCGAAGCATCTTTTCCAAGATTTTATCAATGCAAATTAACGTTTTACGACGAACTCCACTCACTTTTCCGCGAAGCAAGAGCGAGCGCCTCATTTTTCGGAAGGTTAGCTCATCGACGATAGAGGCAATGTGCGTAACGATTTCGCGCGAATTCGAAACTCGAATAAACAGCAACTTATTTTTAGCGAGAACTCGAGAGCGCGGAGATAAAAAAAAAAAAAAAATCCCGCAGAGGGTTAAAGGAGTTGTCAAGGGGAAAAAAGATGGTCGCCTATAACGCAAGAGCGTTTATAGGCGATTAAAGATATTAAAGATGCATGCTAACGAGCGTAGCGGCAATTAGACAGTGGTGGCACATGGCAGCGAACAGGTGGGGGTCTTCGAGGTTAAAACCGCACGCTATAACAACGCTCCCAAAGTCCTCGCGTTTAATTGGTTCGAACAAAATTAAAAATATTAGATTAAACGAAGCGATATTCCGCACCAACCGAAAAACGCGTTCATTTCGCGCCGCCCAAACAACCATTCGAGGGATTAACGCAACGAACATACGGTAAATCCCCCTCCTGCCGATCGCTTTGTTGACCTTAGGGATAGCATAACAATAACCATTATATGTTATTATCATATTCATAACACGGATCAAAAACAACGATAAAAAAAAATGCAGAACGAACTGAAGCGTCTAAAGGCGAGCCCTAAAGTCAATACCCGAAATTGATAAAATTGGCCTATGGGGCCATCCATAAAAAACGCACGGAAAAGGGGTAAGTGAAATGGGACACAGGCAGAAAGGGGGGGGGGGATGAAGGGGGAAGGTTCAAGGAAAGCCCCTGTACATGGACGAAGAGATTATTTTGGCCTTTAAAACTGGGTGGTTTGCTATTCTGTTATAGGGGAAATTCCTTGTTGTATCGAAAACTTTGCATCAAAAGTACCACTCACTAAATGTATGCACGTGCACAAATCCCTGAAAGCATCAATAACTCAACATTCTGTTGATCACCGGGAAATCATTGAGCTGACAACTGCAGGTATTAAGGCAACCAAACCTCAGACGAAAGCAACCATGTTATCAATTAAAAGTATAGATGATTGATTAAAATAAGATTCTGAAACTTTGTAGGTAGGCCTACAGTAATTCACCTAATTTAATTTTGTTTTGCCTGTTTTACTCACAGTTATAATATTCTGTAGGTGTGTGGCTCACTAATGGTAATAGTATAAATGTAAAAATTGATAAAGAACACAATAAAAATCGCTTTACATGTAATCGACAAGCTGTTTTCAAAATTGGACGGGATATGGGGGAGGGGAGGAGGGTTACATAAACAGGACAAGGGCGGACAGGGACGTCTAAAATCCCGGAAAAATACAGGACGTCCTTTATGGATGATCTCTTTGAAACTCAAAAATAAAATGGTAAATATTAAACTCAAAATAATGAAGTCGTTAATTCTTCAGAGTTGAGTTCCAGGAGAAATCACGACTTGCGTATCATAATTGCCACGCTACAAGATGAAGATAAGTCAACTTTATCGAATAATCACTTTAAATTATAAGTCTCTGAAAGCATCAATAACTCAACATGCAAATGCTCTTGATCACAAGGAAATCATTGAGGTGACAACTGCAGGTATTAAGGCAACCAAACCTCAGACGAAAGCAACCGTGTTAACAATTAAAAGTATGCACGATTGGTTAAACTCAGATTTTGAAACCCTGTAGATAATTCACCTAACTTAATTTTGTTTTGACTGTTTTACTTACAGTTATAATTTTATTTCATCTGTTTAAATTTAATGCTATAATATTCTGTATACGGTCTGTGGTTCACTAATGGTAATATTAACAATGTAAAAATTGCTTATGTAATCAACAAGCTGTTTTCAAAATTGGACGGGACATGGGGAGTCACCTAAACCGGACAAGGGCGGACAGGGGGGAGTGGTCTAAAAACCCGGAAAAATATCGGACATCCTTTATGGATTACCCCTATCGGAAACTGAAGATATTCGAGAAAAGCGGGTAAAAATACATTTCAAAAACATGGTGTTTGCACGCACTCGCGTGGTTTTTCCCGATTATTTTTAAAGCGAGACCAACCAGCATCGTGGATAATAATTTTTAGGATCAACACGAAACTTCGGTTATTAATAAATGGCATAACGGACATAAACGCGGTTAACATTGAATAGCTGTTTGTAAACCAGACTGAAGAAAACAGCTTCTGAAAATCAGGCTGGCCTTTCGTATATTTCAGATTTCGTTAATCTCGAGTATTGTGCTACAATCTTAGGACTCGAACTGCTTTGGATGAGCGTACTTTTTCGAGCAAAATAGATGACGTCTCTCTGAAATTGTCTAGGGAGAAAAGAAAATGACGGCCCTCCGCCTCCGCCCGCCCTCCTTCCTACTTTTACTGCCAACTCGTTAATAATAAATACAGCTGTATTCCGGTTATTAATCCGCAGATGTAAACAAAATAGAACCGAAAAGCAACGCCTATAGCTATCATAAACCTGAAGTTAAAACTTTCCAAAGCGAAATTCAACCTTCCAGAAAATGGAAGGAAAAACTAAAATCTTACAAATCGAATTGCATCGCGGGAAATACATATTTGTAACGTATCGCAAACCCATGCAGCGTAAATAATTTGCAGTTATAAAATTTTTTAAAAAAATCGCAATTCGCATGTACATGTACTGTTTACATGTCTAGAATAAAATAAAAGGATAAACTTTTAAATCATCAAGAATTCGTGTTTTCACATTGCCACGACTGAAGTATTCTTCAGTCGTATTTAGACAACAAAATTAACGTTGGAAATCAGCTTTGGGGTATAGTTTTAATTAAAGAATGAGTTTGTCGAGCTAGATCAGCATTTTATTATTTGTTCTCAACATCAACGAACCAAAAGGCGTTCTCAGAATTGTGACTTGGAAAGTTGTGGAGCCCATCAAGATAATCCGATAATGGCTAAATTTCAAAGCCAGCCCCTGATATTATGCGTTAAATTTTTGCTTACCAAAACAGTAAACGTATATAAATCGAAAAATAAAAAAAATCTACCATTACAGGGATGAGTCCGAACACAGCGGTCCGAATTTTCACAAAACTGATTAAACGCCAACGCCGAGGCGTCGCTTATGGACCGCCCCATCAGTCGCTAAGAACGCCACCTGGTGACTGGAAAGAGCGGCAAAGCGGTTTCTCTGCCAAAAAGTGCATAAAAAGCGAGGTTAAACGTGTAAAATCAGCTGGAAAACGGGCGAATAAGATTAATACCGAGTGCTCGCATCGCTTAATGCTCGGAGAAACGCGATAATGCATGCAAAACCCGACTGGCGGCGCGGCGAAGGTCAATGGGAAAAACGAGTTGTAGTGCATTCATACACTTCAAGGTAAAAGCATTACCCATTCGACGGTAATATTTGCGTGAAAAGCGACAGAAATGGTTCCAGAAAAAAAATATATATATTAAGAATTGTGAAGAAACAAAGCAACCTAAACAAAGGCTATTGGGATAAAAAAAAATGCAAACGCGATCTCATGCGTGCTATAAAAAAATTAAAAAGTAGGAATTGTACTACTGAAGGAAGTAGGAAAGAAGTTGACGTGCATGTACTCCTTTTACTCACATGCAGGTCTAGAGCGCCATAACCACAATACCTTAACATATCATGAGCTCGATGAGAGAATTAAGTGGTATACCTTAGTTAGGCCAGAAACACAACAAAACTTTTAAATTAAGAATGTTTCTTCATCTACTTCCTACTTTTTTCCGCTGGAATTT
>JAQGBX010004659.1:0-14939 GCA_034698745.1 Megaphyllum sjaelandicum | reverse complement strand
TATAGAGGGTAAATTAACATTGAGTGTCACAGCCAAAGTGGTCAACATACAACTTACGGAGGTGGTCAACATATGGACGTCCATCTCCCACATATTAATATGGTGTTGCCAACCAATTTATGAAAATATGGTCAACATAAGGAGGTGGTCAACATATGGATGTGGTCAACTTATGAGGTTCTGCTGTATTACTAATTTTCTGTTAAAACGAATGGCATTTCGAGCTTCGGAACAAAGTACGTTACAACGGGGAGTTCCTCGATAAATCTTGCATCGACCTTCCTATTCATATACATGTAGCCTACTGTACTTGCGGTTGGATTTCATCCAAACTCCGATTACATTTTTTAATTCTTAGTCGTAAGTCGGGTTTTTCTGACTTTTGATAATACGAACTACGGCTCAAAGGAAAAAAATGTGAACTGTTTTTTTTTTAAAATAGAAAATATACAGTAAATATTTTTCATATTTCTTTCCCCCGTAATGTATTAAAACACTCACACGTAACATTATAATTGCCACGCCTCGAATAAATCCTTTGAATCTTCGTATCCTACATGTATATTATTAAAAGCTACGTGCGGGGTGAACGTTTTTACCAAATTTGCACGAGTTTCATTTTTAATAAAAAATGAACCGTCATTTGTTTCCTAAAATGCTTTTAGCGAGGCTTTTGTTGCAGCAACGTACTTTTATCCGCGTGTAATTGTGAGTTTGCGCAGTTATAAAAAAGCAGTCTTTATTCAAACGCTCGACAATTCCACACTAATTCGTTTAATTATACATTTAAACGATTAAGTGCAGCTTCTAAGGAATTCCCGGTGGATTGCAAACAGCCGAATAATTGAAGTCACGTGGAAACATTTTGGCAGCGCCCCAGTCATGGCTGTAAATGTATATCTATGGCGCTAATTAGCAAATCCAGAAAGTACGTAATAATTGTAACGCAGATCCAGTAGATAATTGGTTCTGCGAAACCTAAAATATCTCGCATTTTCTTCTTTAAATTGTAATTTTTACCTCGAAACGTATTTAGGTTCAATCTATAAAATTGTATTAATTAGCTCGGTGTTGGTGCGAAGCGTGCATGCAAATTTTTCATAAATGAATTAGGATGTGAAGAAATAAGTCTTTCATTACGCTTTTAGGCGTGTTTCGTATAACGCTTCGTATAACGTATTTCGCTTCGTACTACCTGCTGAATTTATTTTCTTTCTTTTTTGTGTGGCTTTTGAAATTTTACATAAATTTAATGTCAAAAAATAACTTTTACGTTTTAAAATACAGCATTATGCCAGTGAAGAATTTCGGAGCTACGTAAAGTTGGTCTTAATTAGATTTTTAACTGCTGTTTAAAACACGAATTTGTGCTATCTCAAATGTCCCATAATAATAAAAGCTTTAGAACTCCACATACAATGTAGTACCGCACTTTGCAAGTTACGGGGAACTACACAACATTGAACTTATCATCCACAACAGAAAAAAATCTTATTTCTCAACTCCGGTCTTAAAAAAAAACTAGCGGAAAAATCCGGCCTTGCCCGGGTAAAAATTGTTTGATTTTCTAACATCTTTTATGCGATCAGGAGTTAATTTAGTTGTCCTTGTCTCCAACAGATAGAGCTATATGATCTGGATACATCCCGGATGGGGGTGGATGATGAAACTGGTTTGACAATTTTATGGCCCCGGGGTAAATTAAAAAGATTTATGGCCTTGGAATTCTCCACGGAGTTCAGGCTCGTGGGGGGTGTGCCATGAGCGGCTAATAATATCGCTACCACAATCAAAGCCGGCCAGCCAGTGACACACAAGATGGACGCGATTTCTATTTTATATATATATATAGAAGATAAGCACGCAGTCGAGATTTGAGCGCACAGGTTGCTGTTATTATCCGAGAAATCACAGCGAGCATAATCATACCCCCGAACAGTATGACTGATTGCCCTAAAGGATGAGATCATTATTGGACACACGGATTGGCATCGATCGCCATGGATCCAATTTGTGGCCGCAATTCTTCGCAGTCCACAACCACCACGCAGTGCAACGCCTTTTTTTCTTCATTCTCCAAATGTGCTCGATATCAAACCATTTACGAACGACAATAACGTTCGTTGAGAAAACGAAAATCTCTGTTCACGGTTGGTGGATGATGAGGCGCTTGGAACAAAAAAAAAAAGCAGATCTCACCTCCCTAATAAAAGGAATGAGCGTGATAACAAAGTTGTTTGCAGTCGATGCATCCCACAGGGATGCTTAGGAATTTTCGAGCCAGTGCTCATGTTTCGACTCGGCTTTACCTTAGGGCGAAGCTCAATTCACCACGTGGATCTCGACTTACAAATCCCTATCTCTTTTTCTTTTACGACTCACCAAGATTTTCTGCCAACCGATACGGAAATGTATTTTGTGCCGTATTGCCACGGAAAATGTGATGCTACTTTGTACGTCAACACTGGAGGAGACATGGAAGAACTTTTCGTTTTTGTGGCTCGTTTCTTCAACTAGCTTGTTCCTTTCAGATACGTCCACGCTGGAGGAACTTTTGGTTTATGTCCGCACTGGAGGAAACTTGGAGGAAATATCCGTTTCTGTTGAGTATTTCTTCAAATTGTTCCTTTAAGTTAATTTCACATTGGAAGAAACATGGAGGAACTTTCCGTTTGTGTTGCTGGTTTCTTCAACTTGTTCCTCTAAGCTAAGGCAACACTGGAGGAACTTCTGGTTTACGTCGACACTGGAGGAACCATGGAGGGACGTTTGGTTTTTGTTTCGTATTTCTTCAACTCGTTCCTTTAAACTACGTCCACATTAGAGGAAACATAAAAGAACTTTCTGTTTCGGTTGCTTGTTTCTTCAACTTGTTCTTTTAAGCTACGTCCACACTGGAGGAACAAAGAGAGACTTTTTGATGCCAATTGCTGCCAGTTGTTTTCAAAAATTATTTACATAAGTTTGTTTTCCGAAACAAATGGCAAAAATTGGCTACAGAAAATTCCTCTTTTACCTCCAGGTGAAATATTCCTAAATTCCGAATTCGGCATGGACAGAATGTTCCCGAATGCTTACGCAAGTTTGATTCTAGAAACAGTCGTCAATGAAAAGTTCCTTTACGTGTCTTCCAGCGTGGACGTAACTCCAGAGGTTGTTGTTTGAGTGCTTTTAGAAACTTTAATCTTTATACGTTCACACGTCGCCAGTCATTGTGAATTTTGATATCGGAGTCATTAGTGCACGTCGTGTAGTACATGTCCTAAAAAGTGGTATTTTGAGGAAGTGGGCATTAGAGAGGCGAAGGCGTTTGAATATAGCTGACAAGAATTTATGAAGTCATCCATTATGGTTGTGCGTTTAACAACAGGGGTCGATAGCCGGCAGTCTGTCCAGATTATGTTTTGACCGCGAGCTTCGGCGATTAATCCCTAGTTCCCATTGTGGTCAGACACGTGTATTGTCACGAGATCATGCATGCGTGTGAACACAAACACGTAACAAACGTTAGGGCTCATAACTCGGAGCTATCATTTAAAAACACGTTGACACGTCCCGTCTTCAGAGCCCAACAATAAGATTTACGCGCCAGTAAGCAATCTTAATACGGGTTTGTTTGCTCGAAGGGAAGTTTTATTATATTCTGGAGACAACCAAACTACCGAACGTGTATGTTCAGTGGGACCTCATTAAGAATGACTCGCATTCTACCAATTTCTGATAGTACGAACTCATTCCCAAACCTTGTCCTATAGGCGTATGGACGAATAATGTTAATTTCTTCTTTGAAGACGAATTCAGAAGTCGGATATTGCAAATTTGCAATTAGAACAAATTAGGTATAGGATTTAACCTCATGTAGGCCTATATATCATTCTAAAACTGTATATTACAGTGAAAGCCGCTTAATTCGATCACGTTGATTTCGGTACATGTGACCAAAATAAGCGGCAGACCGAAATAAACGATGAACGTACAGAAGAAAAAAAACAAAACATACGGAGCCCCGTAGCGGAAGATTTTTTTTCGTTTTGTACACGTTCTGCGTCATTACGTATATATTATAATACAAAACTGCATAGTATACTCTACGATGCAGTTTTTTCAGCTTCGTGTACATCTGTTATTGTTTTTAGTACTGTCAACTTTGTCTAGCTCAATTCCTGAAATAGCAATAACTTTGTTCCGTCATACTAGTATGTACAAGGTACAGTATACCGTTTTAAGATTGGCTCGGTCTACTGTGGCGAACTATTGCTAATTTTTTTTTGTCAACTTTTTCTCCTGTCACGAAATTGTGACTATGCCATTGCGCAATTTCATTTGATGAAAAAAATGTCAAGCCGAAGTTCGCTGTCTGTACTGTACAGTGTAACGAAATTAAATCGTATTATTTTGCGCCCGTTTGGGGCAATCACTTCAATCAGTAACGTAGCGTACAAATCAAATCTTTTCTCTTTTAATAGAAATTAAAAGTTAATTATAGCTAGCGTACCTTAAGTTAATTATAGCTAGCGTACCTTAATAAATTATTAATTTTTAAAATTTCCCTATACTGTTTAATTGCCCGAGGTGGTTTGTTTCGGTGAAAGTACATTCACTTCAACGCCATAAAACAAAATTATGAAAAATGGAGCTTGCTCTACATGCGCAGAAACAGCAGCGACTTTTTTTTTTATCGATTTTCAAGATGCTCGAAATTAAGGGCATCCAAATGCTGTGCATTTTAATAGCATTCACCGCAGCGTGCGTGTAATTGGTGGTATGCTGCGTAATAAATGAAATAATTAGACGCATTAGGAATGAAATGTTTTAATTTCCTGAAATTATAAAACTTGCGCGACTGCATTTTTGCGCTTCTTTGTTCAGCCCTGGATGGGTTTTTTAAACCGGGGTAGAACACGCGGAATGAAGCCGGGTCATTATAAAACGTTGATATTGATCCAGCAGTTAGCTCGTTCTACTTTTAGTAATGTATATTTTAAATAATGGAAACGTGCAGGTTTTTAAATTGAAACACCTTTATGCGATGATAAAGAATAAATGCACTATTTTGGATGTCACGTGGAGAATTATTAACCCAACTCGACCGTGACACTTTGGGGAAAAATACAGTCGATGGTTAGAATTGCGTAGGAAAAAAAGCGAAAAAAAGCTTGTTTTAGTATAGAATTTATTTACTCATGTTGTCATTAGCGAAAGAATCATCAGTTCTTACCCAAACGCTAGACAAATTATAGTTTGTAAAAATTAAAAAAAAATTAAATGCTACTTTACCAAACTTCAAATTTTTCTTAATATTTTGGATAAATTGGATGTTTTAAAAAAGTAATGTTTTGAAAAATGTTCTAAAAAATTGGATGTTTTTCAAATTTGTTAAAAAAAATCGCGCGTTTTGTAAATTATTTAGAAAAATATCTTTTTTGAAAGTAGAGATAATGGCTGTTTTGCAATTTATTTGTGAAAAATTGGATGTTTTATAATTTTATTTCAAAAAATTTGGATGTTTTTGTAAATTTGTTAGAAAAATTGGATCGTACTTGCCTTTGGAAATATTGTCAAGAACAAGCATGGTTAAGTGAAATTTTAATATTGGGCATGTCACAATTGTTTTACGTCCAACGATTTTTAATATTTCTCATTGTTCCCATAATTCCTATCGATTATTTTCTCGATTTGTTAACAACAATGAATAACACAAAGCTTTATATGTTACTGTATAAGATATATAACAAGTTTTTTCTAAAAAAAATTCTCCACGAAGCAATTATGCCTCTTGGAGATGTAGCACACCAGGTTGGCTTAGTTTATATACCAACTCGTCTTTAATGTTTGATCTAAAAAAAAAACGAAAGAAAAACCCCATAAAAATTCTAACAGTTTGCTATCTGGGGAAAACAATAACAAACGACGCGGAATTGAAAATGTGCTATTTCCTGATTTCCTGAAGCACGATGCGAGTGGACAGTTGCAATAATGGGGATCAGAGGCGCTTTAACCGAGAATATCATTTTGGAAACCAGTTGAAAAATAGCCTTTATTATATCCCAGTCTTAAAAAGCAACGTGCAGGCATGGTCTGGCCCGCGAGTATAAACAATCGATCAATACGCTTAAAGCGAACGTTGGCTTACAAATGCGTCGCTCGGCTGTTGTTGTACGGTCACAAACTAGGTTGAGCAGAAAGCACGCTAAGGGATATGGAGGGTTTAAATTTGAATTTATATTCCCAGAAAATAAATGACAGATTCTGGGCTAAGCTTTGACATATACTAATACGGTCCACTCACGGACACGCGGGAAATTGAACGAAAGTGCGTGCATTTTTCGGAAGAGTAGCATGGCCAGCCTGAGCATTATTGATATTCTACTTGATATTGATCGTGGGAATAAATGAACGAAATATAATGGACTGTCCGAATTTAAATCAAATTGCCCGTTTCTACGAAATACCAGGACATGGGAGGAAGCCACTGGCATGCATAGTGATTTTTAGTTGATGCTTGGGATATGATACGATGCTTTTAAGCCAGAACTATTAATAAATTGACCGCAAGTTACGTGGTTTCAGGGAAATATCGGTACATGATCTGATTTAACGCCAGTTGCTGTGGTCATACGCGATGATTTCTATCTTTGCTCTTTTCGCTCTTTAATTTAGCATAATCGTAATTACGTATGCAGTACAGCACTAGTGTAAGCAAATTGTCCTTTAATATATGCATTTTGCACTCGATGTCAGGTGTAAATGTTGTCAATTATGAACTGAATTGATAACATCGCACATAGTTTAATATGGCGTTTTAAACTGTTGGCGTTTTTTCCCAACTGGTAAGCTTATTAAGCAAATGCATCGTATATTACTAAGGGGCCATTCGAAAAGGAGGTTCTTATGTAGGGGGTAGGGAGGATAAAAAAACTTCCACTTGATAAAAAAATGCCAAATAAAATCAGTTCTCAAAGTAAAAGGGGAATTGAGCGCAATATCTAATTAGGTAGTGTTTTAAATTGCAAAACTCAGTAAACAGGGCACCTCCAGACCTGGAAAATTCAAAGTCCATTTGCAATCTTTCAAATTTTTCTATTATGCTATTATAAATTTGAAATTTTTTTAATTTTTTCTCGAGCATAAACTTGCAAAATTTTCAACGTTTTCCGAGGACATCTTTACAATTATTTTCCCGTTCTAGCTTCCGAGGACAAATTATTAACATTTTCCCCGGTTTCCCAATTATAAATGTTCAACATTTTCAACTGTTTTCGAGTACAGGTTTGTAAGATATTTAACAGTTTCCGAGGAGAAAGTTGCAAAATTTCCCAGCAGATTCTGAGGATAAATTGGCAAAATACACAACTTTTTCAGAGTACAAAATTTATGTTTTCCGATTATATTCAAAACTTTCAAAATTTTCCTAATCAATTTTTTTTTCAGTTTCGGAGGTCCGAATGCGGGGAGGGGGGAGATTCTGATTGACCCGACACAGTACAGACAAGGGGGTAGGGGGAGTCTAATTTTGGGAATATTTTGAGGACGTTTTTTATATGGCACCTAAGGCAATTTATTGGGTCAGCAATAAGTATGGTTTTTTTGACGTATACAGATACTGAAATACAATTGTACACTGATTTTTGATTTAATTTCGTTTTAAAAAGCGTAATGCATTTGGATAAAATGAAAATAATACCGTTGAAATAATTGCGTGTTTTCATCCTAAATATAAATATTTATAATTTAAAATCTAGGGAACAGTAGCACCGTGTCGCTTATTTTTTGAAAAATTGAAAGATTATCTTTTGCAATTAATCTTTATCGAATTACACTGTATGTTTAACTGAATCATTTTCTTTTTCATATTGCAGGTAAGACGAGTAATTAATACTTAAATTGAATTTCGGTTGTCTTCTATCTCCTTCCTAAACGGTGAGTTTATTGATTCATTGTTTTGAAGTTATAGGCACTTTAAATTTAACTAGCAAAATTTAAGTTTTAAACCATATGATGTAAGGGTTTTAATGATGAAATTAAGCTTCTTTGCAGAAATATACTGATTTCAGATTTAACTTCGTTTTAAAAAAGCTTATAGGGTCCTTCAAACCTAAAAACCTGGAAAGTCAGGGAACTTGAAAATGACTGGAGAAGCCAGGGAAAAATGCTTTATTTTAAAAATGTCGGCTAAATTCAACGTATTTATGTTTTCATAATCCAAAATGTATGCTTCTGTGTGGTTAGCTCAAATCCCATTTATAAACTTTTTTATAATTTGCTTAGTACACATTTTCAAAACTTCGTTTTCCGAATACAAATTTGTAAAATATTCAACAAAAAATTCTCGCTAGTTTTTCAAAATTTTCCTGCGTAAATTTTGAAACTTTCTCGAATTTGACATTAGGCTATATTTTGCAAAAAATCGATGCAAATTACAATTTTCAAAACCGTGGATAACATAAGCATATGTGAAAAATTCCCTGACCATCAACAAAATGTCTATGGTCAGGATTTTAAAAAAAAACCTTGAAAAGTCAGGGAAGTAGAATATGAAATTTATTGGGGAACCCTGTTACTGCATTTTGTTAAGATGAAAAGCAATTCGTTGAAATAATCGCGATGATTGTTCTTGTTGATAACTGGAAACGTAAAAAATCTTTTAAGGTGAACTATTTTTTTTTGAAAAATGGTCAGTTGAGTTAGATTTTGAATAAAGTAATCGTCAAAGCAGCGACATAAAATATCAATACCGTGATGCGAAGATGAAAAAAAAAAATAATCAGTATTACATCGGAGCTAACCACTCGGTTCCATAACTCGCTGAATATGGTCACTTAGTGGACAATCCTCACGCAGCTAATCCCTTCGGAGAATGTCATCTCGTTGCACTCCACCTATTTAACCTATTGAAACCTTGTTAAATGCAATATATTGCCTCGGTCCGCGGGGAATTTGCTCTTAAGTGAATCAGTAATGCATGAAACTGACTTCGTAGATAAAGACTGCAATCTAGATTTACTTTTTTTGCGGATGCTGTCATTTACTGTAATAGTCTGTAAGGAAACAAAATTCTCCCGAGTGGTCGACTCGGGCGACCGTTACAACTTGGACTTTTATGACAGAAAAGGGAAAAAAGACGCTCACGTAGACGCCAAAAGTCGATACAAAGTATCAAAATGTTGGATGATGATTCCACGCGAGGATTAAGAGCGCTATATGAAGCCAGTTGCGAGGGAATTAGCGATGAGTGGGAAAAGTCTCGCCAAAGAATGAATGGCCTTCGATAGATGTTAACGACGATGTTCCTTGTCAGCTGGAAGCGTTATAGCGGGACATCGGTTTATTTACCTGAACTCAGCGAGTGCCATCCTTATTTGGTACGCCAGAGGTTATCACCCATCTTTAGTAGATTACCAAACGCATCGCTTATCTATCTTCGTTTACGGTGAAGTCCTCTATCCGAAGATCCTGATAGTACCAACTCATCTACAGGCCCCGTCCTTAGGGTATTGGCGATTAATGTTAATTTAGTCGTTTGACGAATTTCGAATTCGGATATTACACATAATAATATGTGAATAATTTTTCTATTTCCTGGGCGATTTCGTTAAAACGAACTTTAGATAATCTTAAAAAAAGAAAACCACGTATAGGCTATTCGTTGTAACCAGAATTCCCTGTTATAACGTATTACTCGGAATACGGGATAACAAATGGTGCACCTCAGACTCGATCAAAATGTTCACTTGTCTGGGAAAATAAATTTTCAATCTCTAAACTAAACGGTTTTCACTTATCCGGTTTCTCTTTGCGCAAAACATAGGGCAAAAGTTCAGGGATTGAAAATTTCTTTTAATCATCTCGAATTTTCAGTTAAGCTGGTTTCACTTATCCGAGTTCGACTTACATTGAAACCTTATTTGAAAGTATTCGCTTTGTACGAATTTGTGATAGTACGAACTCATTCCCCGTCGTTATGATATGGGCGAATGATGTTCATTTTGTTATGACGAATTTCGAATTTGGATATTACAAATTTTCAGGTAAGACGAATGGATTTTCGAGTTCTCGTGCATTCGCGCAATATTTCGTTAAAACGAACTTTAGACAATATACAAATTGTACGTTACAGAAAATTACACGATAAATGTCGCGACACCTTCTCATTCTTTCTCCCTGGGTGGGGTTTCATCCAAACTCCGGCTAAATTTTAGTTCTTATTGTCGAGTTTGTTATGTTTTGACTGATTTCTGATAATACGAACTACGGTTTAAACTAACAACTTGTGACTTCCCTCGAAATTCGTCTTAACGACGTTCGACCGTGTAACGTACCGTACCTCCGTGCGTCATACGTGAAAGGCACATCACCGTACACTTCGTTTCAAATAATTTCGTCTAAATTTTCGTTATAAAAAAATTTGTCGCGACGTTGTAAGTAATAATCTGGCTTTTTTCGCTGGCAGGATCTAATTAGCGGTTCAAACTTTCGAAAATTAATGCAGAATCCAGTCGCAAATATTAGAATAATCGGCGCATTAATAATCCGCGAATCATCGTAAAAAACATCGTTTTTTTCGGCATTTTTGTTAACGACGGCAGAATTGTTCGCAGTCTTAATTTACCGTTCTCAGCCGAAATTAATAAGCACCTTAGCCTTAAAAAAGGCGAGCAGTGGATGAAAACGTGCGTAAATTGTTAAGCAATTTGTCAGGAGGTAGCATTTATGCGGGGAATTCAGCATTCTCCTATTTGGGGGAGCATATTTGGGTATGTTTTTTTCTTCTAACTGTTAAATACAAGTGGGAGTGAGTTGAAGTGTTGTCCGGTCCATTGGATTAGACGAAGGCTAAGGTTATTTAAGATTTTCTTTTAACCACGAAACAATTTATATTCAGAAATAACTTGCAGGAAATTTATTTTATATTAAAATAATCCCCTGGTGCTATCTTTACACATGAAGGCTGGAACAACAAATTTCAGAATACGTATAGTACACCCGCAGTAATTGACTAAACTGTTTAAAAGGGAAATGCGACTACATTAATTTGACAACACTGCTTATTCAATCGTAGGAAATACAAGATGTCTTTCCAGATGACTGTAAAACCTATAGCGTCTATTTCTTTCCTGAAATTACTTGCTCAGAATAGGATCATTTTCCATCGTGGAAATATTTCCCAACACTCGGGGAATTCGAGCAAAGATATTTCCGTATAAAAATTTCGGTATATAAATGACCTCGTGTGTGACGGCTCTTACTCGTAGATCTAAGTGTTTGTATCAAGGTTTCATATACAGTGATTTAACGTTTAAGTTTACTTTGAAAATGTAGATCGAGGCACCCGCGTTGGACGATCATGGGCAAACACTGCGATCTTCTATGTACTGCGAGGAACGATACTTATAGGGGTTTTCAAGATCGCTACCATTTCAGTTAGAACCCTTTATTTGACCCCCGTTCTGTTGTATGTTTAAAAAATACTTAATCGTACATAATGTACATGTATTTTCATATTTTTAAAATTACATTTGTTTAAAAAAAAAGTTGTGAGTAGTGTTTGTTTCGTGTTTGCCCAGAAAATCCGAGTACAACCGATGATGCATTGGATGCTTATAATTGCACGCATGCGCGTTGTCCAAACGTGTCTGTGTTTGCACGGAAGCTGCTCAAACTTGTTTTGCGCGTTTTCATTATGTGTGCAAACGTGGAAAAATATGATCGAATTATGCGATGAGACGACCGGATTAAGCGACTTCTCTTCATAAAGGGCAGGCAGCATAGAAAAAAAATCCGTTCTTACTGTTTTGACCGAATAAAATGGCTGACCGAATTAACAGGCTTTCACTGCATTAGTCTCGTTTATCGATCCCAAACGTACGTTTGTATCCGATACCGAGATGGCGAAGCTATTACGGTGCCCGAGCTGCGAGCATTATTTTGATACCCCATATCGATGAGAAAATTATACGGACGAATTCATAATTTGCCGGAATCCAGAATATTCTTGGGCCGGGCAATCATCCACGATGCTATTTTATGTAAATGCGGACGTAATCGAATCGCGGCACGGCATTAGCGCGGATAAATGTTATTGCGAAGCGCTCACGCCTTCCTGAGAGTGTCGAGCCTGATGGAAATGAAATTATAACGACAGTAGGCTGGAGCCTGCCTATGGATTTATGACTCGGCTTAGGATTGGAAATAAGTATCGAATGATCATTAAACGAAATGTAGCTCGGAAAAGGGGGGACAGATGGCTACGCTTTTATTAATTCAATAAGATGCTGCGAACGCTGGACGAGCTCCCCTTCCTTAATTAGCATCGAAATTCGAACTGATTATGCAATCTGAGCGCTAATGTATGGACGTTTGTCGACTAATTTGCTTTATTGTGTCTGGCTTAACGATGGCCATACGGTCATCTACACCGATGAAGCCACTCTGTAAGGTTTCGTAATTGGAACGCTATAAAACGACTTCATGCACTAGCAATTCCATCATTAAATTTGATTTCACAAATGAATGCTCGGCAACGTTGGTTTGCTACGCGTAGAAATAAGCCCTGACGTAGTCGTTGTTTATCGGAAGTATCATCGCAGACCTCGAATTTGACTGATATTGACTCCGTTGGCTATTAACTGCCGCGACATGGATGCAAATGCATCTTTTATTTACATTTTCGATGAAAGATTACCGACATTTTGGCGTGCATTCTAGGTAGGGGTCATTCAAGAAGTACGTCCTCAAAATTTTCCCAAAATTGAACTCCCCCTTCCCCCTGTCCGCATTCTGTCCGGTCAGTCAGAACCCCCTCCCCCCATTCGGACGTGTATGATCATAGAACCATATGGTTTAAACGATTACAAGTAAGTGTGATGATTGCGCGTTATAATATAAAGTGGATTTTTTATTATGAAATAAAGAAAACCTCGTTTTGTACGAATTGTCTAAAATGAACTTGAGACAATATGAAAATGGTACGTTTTATGTACGTATGTACAGTATGTGGGGTAGGAATTTTTAAAAACTTCCACGAAAATTTAGTCTTTATCGTTGAATACTTGAAGTAATGTTTTGTCTGAATGCTGCTAATACGAACTACGTACGTTTTAAACGAAAAAAAGTTTAACGTCTTTTGAGATTCGTCTCAACCAGATTCCACTGTATTAGATTTTAAGCTCGCGTAAAGCAGCTTGTTTATTTGCAGTGTAAATTAATACAATGAATATTGTTTGAACAAACGAGTACTAAATTACCAGAGTTTATTTAGTAAGTTTTCGTTTCCGCTGAATCTTAAGAGGCCACGGACTGAATTTTTCCTAAATGTTCTACAGTATATCGGTGGCAATAAACCCTCGGGTGTTTACGCCGCGTTCTACGCATAATTTTTCCAAGTTAAACTTAATTGCATTCATATTTTCAACTCTGGTAAGTATTCTGTTCTAGTTTATTAGAAAAGATTTCATTTCTTAGGAGAAAGCGTACGAAGGTTGCTCGTTGTTACGAGCGCCACTAAATCATTTCTGATTTATTCGCCGCAAATATTAAAATTGTGTTGAGCTTGTGCGAGCTTGCATCGATCGTTTCCTAAATGGGGTTATTCACCGTTATTGAACACAATTTTATCGTGGTCACTACTGCGTTGTAACAAAGACTATGCTGTACAAAATAGACTGCATGGCTCGCTTCCTTGTTATTTTCTGCATTTTTAAGCTATAGCTGCCATGTTCCAGCTGACCAAAATAAACGTCAAAGTTCTTGAATTATTAAGACTCATCTAAGTGGGGTATTTTTTAGAAAAAAATTGCATTGAATTTGTTCTCATTTTTATCGCGAGGCGATCACCTATGTTGACGAGTTTTTTAGCTGACATAGTTTGAAATTGAAAGAATTCCAAACAATAACAAAATGCAGGTTTAAATTTATGAACGTAACGAAGTTCGCATCTTGAAATGACCGAAACGTTCAACGTGTGGAAAAAATGTAAGGCGTATGATTCCAGTACACTGTACAGTTGGATCTCGTTAAGACGAATCTTTCGAAACGTGAAAATTTGTTAGTTTAAGCCATAGTTCGTATTATCATAAGTACTGTACGTGATTTTGACGAGAAGAACTAGGTTTTCATCAACCCATATCATCTACAATTCGTTTTAACGTAACTTAGCGCGAATGCTAGAGAACTCCAAAATTCAGTCGTTTTAGACAAAAAATTGTAATATCCGAATTCGGAATTCGGAATTCGAATAATGTTAATTTATTCGTTCATACTCTAAGATGAGGAGTGGTAATGATTTCGTGCTATCAGAAATTCGTATAAAGCTAGGTATTCTTATTGATGTTTCACTGTATCTGAAATTTAATTGGGGCTACATGCAGATTTCCCTGCTCATACATTTGCTCCCTGGCGCTTCCTGTGAGGCGTATAGAATAAAGAAAATGTACGATAATTGTCGGATAGCAAACATTTCCTGGAAAAGGACTCGAACCACACCTAATTCCCCCGTACCGTTTAATGTATAATATCTACCTTTTTATTGCGTTTATTTCATTTTTGTTCATGGCTTGTCAAATTTAGCGTTACTGTACTCGTTTGTCATGTCCAGTGGACAGCACGCTTGACACACTCGTACGCAAGCTTCGTCCAATTAACCCCCCACCCTGTTTTCCCCCATATTTTTCGCAGTATGAGTCCGGCTAAATTTCCCATCATTCATTTGGGTACTTTGTACATGTATGTTTATTTTCAACAAGAAAACGGCGGATGCTACAAATATGAAAAAAAAGCGTAATACACACATTCCTGATTAGTAGTTTAAACTAGGACAGGAAGGCGGTTTTGGATATAATATACTAGCGGTAATACCCGGCTTTTCCCGGGTAAAAAATGTTGTTTGATTTGCTAACCCCTTTTATGCGATCAGGAGTTAGATTTAGCTGACCTTTATCGCC
>JAQGBX010004658.1:0-14944 GCA_034698745.1 Megaphyllum sjaelandicum | reverse complement strand
CAATCCAGAGCAGCACCGAGCAGGTTGTACCAATCACACAAACGGTCCTTTTAAGGACCACCACCTACTGAGAGAGATTCTAGGTTGCAATTCAGCACCCGTTCCTTTTGTTTTGTGTTGGGCTAACACCCCCCCTTAACACTAACAGTTTCCATTTTCCAAATATAAAAAGGAGAAAGGATCATGGAAAATTGTTCATAAGGGAACAAAACCATGAATAAACTTACTTTTAGTTTTAAAATTGTCTGAAAAAGATGTGATGCTATTTTTAACTTGGTCAGTTTTCCATTATGCATGGACTGATTTGACTAATGTTACCGACAGGAACAATTTAACACATTTGTGCCCTATCCCATTCACCGACCTTTGTTCATGACCCAGAAAGGGACACGATAGAAACAACAAGACAGGCTTAAATATCACAAAATGTACAAAACTAGGGCATTCAGTGTAGCTGCAGGCTTCCACAATAACTTAAAAAAAATTGTAGGATGTAGCTTTGATACGAATGATACCCTTTCTTTAATACGCCGCCTTTCAGACACAAAAACCTTCTCAAGTGTGAATTTTTTGATATTTTGTAGCTAAAATAAAACTATCTATTCCTATCTAGTGTAAAACCTATGCCCATGAGGCCCCCCTTGGCTTCGTAGGCCCGGGCCATATGGCCCCCTTGGCCCCCCCTCTGTCCTGGCCTGCCCTGCACCTAGGGCTACACCCAGCAGTAATAACGACCAGCCACCTCCTGATGTCTCGGACACAACTATTGTTCTTTTAAGAAAAATACCCTCTTTCCTCACTATTGTTAACCCTATCTCCCGTGATGATACTTCACCTACCTTCTGTGGGTGATCACTGTATGTATATTAAGTTATCTTGATATTATTTGTAGATTAAACTTGAAGAATGGCACATGGGTGCCGAAACGTTGTTTTTTTTTAGTAAAAAACGTTTTTGGTCGTGTCAATATTACTCTATTGTTCCCTCCGACCACTTGAAGAATGGCTTATATTCAGTTATAAATGTGGAGTCAGAGAGACTAGCCCATGCAACTCCCTCGTTCTGCCCAGCACCCGAAATTGCGTGGCGCTTCAATCGTGATGCATATAGTATGCAGTATACATATGTGATCGAAGTACCATGTAGTTTCGTATGCTGGACAGAACGAGGTAGTTGCATGGGCTAGACAATCATGGCAAGTTCGGGGGGAAAGGAGGTATTTAAAAGAACGACAGTTAACCGAGATGAGAGATTCGATTCACTCACCCACTTGTGAAAGTCGTTCACTATAAGACAGAAATATTCCAGGACAAATTTGAAAGCTCCATGACTTTTCCAGGTTATTCAATAACCTTATCAAATTCCCTGACATTTCAGGTTTTTCCAGGCTGTGGAAATCCTGAGAAATGACCTTTAAAAACCTGGCAAAAATTACGTCATTTCCTGGTCATATTTCGCCCAAGAAATGACAACCCAAAAACTAGCAACAAATAACGTCATTTCTTGGTCATTGCTTTTCTAAGAAATAACCATAAAAAACCTGACAAAAGTGACATCATTATTTATTCATTTTTCAAAACACATATGCGACATTTGGACAGTTTTCTAACAGAGTTGGTTCTTTAGGTATCATTTAAGTCGTTTCTTCAGCTAAAGAAACCTTAATGATATATACCTAATATAAACCATTCTTACACCTAAAATAGGTACGATTTGAAACATATACATGTATAAGCAACACATTAAACACCTACAGATTTTAGAACAGAATTTGGGACTTCTGATAAAAGTATCATTTACGTATAATTTTGGTATCATTCAATTTTTTTAGATACTTATGTCAAGGTTCCCCCTTGGTATTCCCGCGTTTTTACCCCTAGGGGGATTCTAGGCGGCAGAAGGCGGCTAGAAGTCCTAGAGCCTCTACGGACGTTACCCGTTCTCGCGCTTAATGTTAAGCCGGACTCTTGGATTGCTGTATTTTATTTGTTCCCTCACGTTGAGGGCACCTTTTGTGCCACGTTTTCACCTTTGTAAATCTAAATAAACGGCTTTGTTCCTAAAAACCGCAACTTTGGCTCGTGTGGCTCCTTACACCTATAAACGTTTCCTTGATACATGTATATATATATGGTGAAAGAAAAGTCTGTATCTTATCGATTTGTGACCCCTATCACCAACTAAAACGTTTAATTGACGGAAATCCTAGATCGTCCTCGATGTTGCAAAATAACCACATTCCACAAGAGATTATGCAAATTTCATCTGGAGAACTTGCCAAAATTAGAGAGATAAAAGAAGGAAACGGACAGTTTAAAAAAACACATCAGACCGAGACTCCACGAAGTGAAGACCAGGGGAACAGAATGTAAATCCAGAGCTGACCTGATATGTGAGATTTTTAGCTAACATTATGTAAGGCCTGCACGGCCAGGGTCAGAAGCACTTTGAGTCCTGACGAAATCATGGTAATGGGTTTTTAAATTTTCATTATCATTGAATGAACTCATATACATTTATTATTTTGCCGCATAAAATGTTTAAGTGAAATTAATCTTTATGATTGGATTTGCAATGTATTAGTCAGTGGGTAACATGGCTTTTGATAGTGCCAGAAAATTCAAAGTTGCTTTTAATTGATAAATTGAAATTATGTATGAAAATAATGTAATCATTCATGTAAGAGGAATTTCGGGGGCCATGGTCAGCCCTAATCCGCCAAGTAATACCATCTGTAGTCTGGCAATTTGCTCTCAGCATTTTTGTGCTGGCCAAGGTGTCAACCATAATTTTTTTGCATATGATTTTCGCATGGGAATATTGCATAAGGATTGGTGCACCATTGATTTGGTCAGTCGCCTATCGGCACTTGGAATGATTGTTGAATTTTTGTCATTACCAAGGGCCTCAGCAATGGTCAGGATGGGTGCACTGCCTCTGATAACGCCCCTAATCGACACTAGGTGTCATTTTTGAAATAAATCCCAGGGTGTTTAATGTTTTTTTATATATAGATTTGAAAAATATTTTTGCAAATGATCCAATTTTTTCCTTGAAATGTTCGAATGTCATATTTTCAGGATGAACAACAAGGATGAGTTTCATGCAAGGTCGCATGCAGAAGGGAAAAGGTCATGTGAACCGTTACCAACGAAATCGTGTAAGATCGTTGCGATTTTGCGTCTCAAGATCGTCTCGATTTTGCAAAATAACCACATTTCACAAGAAATTATGCAAATTTCATCTGGAGAACTTGACAAAATTAAAGAGGTAAAAGGAGGAAACGGACAGACCACAAAACACATCAGACCGAGACTCCACGAAGTGAGGACCATGGAACAGATTTTAAATTCAGAGCTGACCTGATATGTAAGATCTTTTTAGCTAACATTATGTAAGGCCTGGACAGCCAAGATCTGACGCACTTTGCGCCCTGACAAAATCATGTTAATGGGTTTTTTAATTGTTTCATTATTATCATTGTATGAGCTCATATACGTTTATTTTGTGGCATAACATGTTTTAGTCAGTGGGTAACATGGCTAAATTATAAAATCAATATAGTTGGTCAGTTACAGATTCTGCTAATAGGAGTGTATAGTAATGTGCCCTGGCGCTATTCAATGATGATGTCAAACGTGACCTTAAGGGTCATCTTCAAGGTCATTTAATTTCTAACCCATAAACGGTTAGTGATACAACAAAACGTCCAATTAGGAAGTTGCAGGGCATGGCCAAATTAGTCAAAATGCATTGTACAACGCAAGATAATAATAACTGTGTAAGAGGATATTTCACTTACAAAATCTCAACATGCCCCTGAATGTTGCTCACCAGCAATGCTTACTTGTATTGCACGTTGCTTTCAATTCGGGGCAATGTCTTTATTGTTTTACAAATTAATATCAATATGTAGAAGCATGTGTTTCTAAGATGGATAAAACAATATAAATAAATGATTAGCTAATGGAATTTGTTTACTAACCACAGCTGGTCATGCTTGATTAATGTTTAGTTTTGCAAGTTTGGGTTCAAGAATTTTGGTTCACATTGCACCTGTAAGACACGGATGATTAATTATCAGTCAATAATTAATCATTCATAGCAACAGTCTTTATTTTAATTCGGTAAGTTCCACAGAGTGGATTCCACAAGCTTTGAAATTAAGTCACCTCTAAATATTGTTTAAATGAAACATATCATTAGGCTAGTGATAATAATGTAAGACATGTGGTCAGTAAACAAATTCCATTAGCCATGTAAAACAATAAAAACATTGCCCCGTACTGAAAGCAACGTGCAATACAAGTAAGCATTGCTGGTGAGCAACATTCAGGGGCATGTTGACATTTTGAAAGTGAAATATTCTCTTACACGGTTATTATCTTACGTTGTAAAATGCAATTTAACTAATTTAACCATGCCCTACAACTTCCTAATTGGACATTTTGTTGTATCATTAACCGTTTAAGGGCTAGAAATTAAATGACCTTGAAGATGACTCAAGGTCACGTTTGACATCATCATTGGATAGCACCAGGGCACATTACTATACAGCCCAATCCCAATGAATTATGCACTCACCATTTTAATACGTAACTCCAAGTTTGAATCCGTATAAAACAGAAACGACTAAATAAAACTCAATAAAACCAAATGATAACAATAGCTTGGTTATCCATCTCCTTAGTATTTTATGTCTGATCGCGATATTTTCAGCAGGTTCCAAATTCCAGCGATTTCCACAAACCCTTTGAAAACATATTTGTCTAAATAAATTATGCACTTCTTAAACAAATGATGAACAAGTTGTATAAACTTACAAATCACCATTAATTTTGTTGTATAACCCTTCAACCCTAGAGCGTCCCTAAGGCGTTTTGGCATACTTTCTACAAGTTTTGCACACACGTTCATTGAAAATTGATCCCAAACATCTTGAATGATAACTTTCAATTCTGCAATGGTTTTGGAAAGTGGTCGTTTATTCTGAATCGCCCTCTTTATTCGTCCCAAGACATTTTCAATTGGATTCAGGTCTGGTGAATTGGCTGGCCAAGGTAGAACATCCAGATTATTGTTTTCGAGCCATCTTCTTGTCGATGCAGAATTATGTGCTGGGGCCAAACTTGGATTTAAACTTGGAGTTACTTATTAAAATGGGGAGTGCATAATTCATTGGGATTGGTCTGTAGTACGTAGTTTAACTTCACATTACCTGTATGTATTTAAAAAGTGTGCATGCTGTTAACAATTTTCGCATGTCATTGTAACCTGCGCATTATCTGAAAGGAGTTAAAATTATCGAACTTGACCTTATATTTCAGGGACAAAGTTTGCGCGATGTACATGTAACTACTGTAATTCACCTTTCATGTTTATTTTCGATAATGATTTCGTGAACTGAAGCGATCCAACATACCCTATTGAAGAGAATAGCTGCTGCATGTCGGGAAGTTCATCTTCCTAGATGGCTTCTTATTACAACTTTCTCAAGTAAAATTTGAAAGAACTTTGTCCAACATTTTTTGATATTTTAAATTTTTGCAATCAGAATTTAGACCCAAAGACAAGTCATAACTGACTGCATACTGTCATTAGAGGATTCTGGATTGTGTAAAACTTTAACAACTGATTTTGAACGGGCTGTCAATGCATGTCTTCTGATGTTGTGCAATTTAGTTTCTCGTACCATGAATTATCTGATACATAACAGTGGTATGACTTCGCTAGTGTTACTTTTATGCGTTAATTTATTGCTGATCCGTTTGGTCAAGGTTAATGACGGATCAAAACATCTGATGTTACAGTTGATTCGACGTCAGTCTTTGTACCTGCCGTGAAGAGTGGAGGAAATTCAAGCTAATTTATCTGATTAATAATGTTTTTGTGTGGAGAGGGAGGGGGTGGGAAGAGCACAACCTTTTTTACAGCATAATACCAAATGCTTGTGATAGATAGTAGACCAGCTGGTACCGCCCTGTGAAACAGCAAAGCTCTTGATCAAGTGCATGTATCTGTTTTTAAGATTACAGATTTATACAAAATAAAGGTTGACACTAACAAACTACATGTACTGCATTTTCCGTAAACATAACAGATCATTTAACTTTTGGATGCTTAAAGCCACACGTGTCGTTCAAAATTCCCATGTAAGCAGTAATTGTGCTACATGTATCATATGAGCGGATGCTAGTTTCTGCTGATTTTAACTTATTTTTACTTTTCGAATAATAGTATCCAACATTCGAGTTTTTTTTTTTTTGTGAAGTAAGATTTCTCTCAAAACAAATTTTCCACTTAAATACTTGATCCTATTTCTTTTTTAAATAATACTCATCAACTATGCTTTTCATGGACTAATGACTGATTTGCATCATCATGTTGTGACCCAAATTAATTGCACAATATTTGGAGTTTCGTTTTTCCCTGCATGCATGGATGACATGTGAGTGTAAATTTTGACAATATATGAGGTTTTAATTGTCGTTTGTAACTTGCATTACTTTGAAGGTGCTTGGAACTGAAGAATGAACTACATGTGGAAGTTTTTGAGCAATTTCAAAGAATTTTATAACGAAATCAATTCAGCTACCTTAACTGGAGCTATTGATGTGATCGTCATCAAACAAGAAGATGGCACTTATTCCACCTCCCCGTTCCACGTTAGGTTCGGGAAAATTGGAGTACTTCGAAGTAGGGAAAAAGTGGTAAGCATTTTATATAATGTGTTTTAACTTTTTTTCCGCTTTTTAAATATATTGAAAAATAGTTTCATCCTGAGCTTGTCTGTAATGTATGGTGTAGGTTGATATTGAAATTAATGGAGAGCCTGTGGATATTCACATGAAACTCGGAGAGTCGGGAGAAGCTTTTTTCGTTGAAGAAATAGATGATCCATTTGAGGTAAGCTTTTTCTGCAGTGTGCGTGTGCGTGACCGACTAATGTTCCCTTTCCCCTTAAAGCTAATTACAGCATCTTTCGGTTGACATTTTCTGCTAAATCATCACAGTTCACGTAACATTTTGTTGTTCAATGTCACGAGTGTCTTGACATTTTCTAGTTGGTTTGCAAGGCAAGGGTTGCATGAAAACTCAATGTAGTATTTGATTTCACGTGCTCAGAGGCTGAGTGATACTGTTTGGATCTTAGCCCAGTCTACCCAGACTGAATTTTTGGTTGGTTAGAAATGTTTAGAGATCTCATCTGGCTTTAGCAATGTCATTGCAGCTGTTTTTTTGTTCTTAGAGACCTCAGCATGGCTGTTGTAACTTCAATTGTACATTTAATTATATATCTAGAAAGAGAAAAAAACGCGATTTCATAAACATTTTAATGCCTTCAATAACCATTTAAATAATTTAAGCAATATAACTAATTCTTTGATTAAATCATAAGTTCCTATTCTTAAAACGGCTATCTAGAACTTCTTAATTTTTCTTTCATTTTAAAATATGTACAAAACGATTCATTTAAAAGTTATCATTGTAAAAGGATTGCTAGATTGCATAAATTGTATAAAAAATTGTATAGGTAGTTTTAATTTCTTAATTCTTTATTTATAGACCAGAAAATATTAAAATATATGTAATTTCAAATATTTTAGTTTCCCAGCCATTTGGCCACCTCTCCCATTCCAACCTATCCTGACATTAGAAGAGAACTTGAAAGGATGAAGAGGAATTCTGTAGAAGATGAACCCGCTAATACAGTGCAAATTATTACACCGACAAAACCTCCCGTATTTCTTGCATCTTCTTTTGAGGCTGCATCCTCAAAACAATTTCAGACTAATGCTGAACCACACAAGGCCAATCACATAGTTTTGCAGCTAGAAGATATTTCTTCCAGAGATATGCCTGACACTTCCAAACACATAAGTATTACACCTGAAAACATTCCTGAAGCCAAAATTAATAATGTGGTTAGCACTACTGTTGACCTAACTGGTGAGCTAACCAATTCATCAATCAGAGCTGGCAAGATTTATTCAGCAGATGACAGCACGTTACTGGAAGATTGTGCTATCTACACCTCTGTAAATGATAACTTTATTTCTCGTTCTGTTCCTACTAATACACAACCTATGAACACTCCTTCTGTATTACACAATGTGGGATCATCAGAGAGTGGCATGGAAAGTGCAGAACTATGTATGGAAGAAGACAAAACAAAAATGAGGAAAAAGCGGAAAAGGAAATCAATTCAGAGGAGGAAACCACAGGTCAAAAACCTTCAGGATGTAGTGGTGACAGATTCACAAGAGAACTTTTCTTCTGACTACCAAAATGATGCTATTTTCCATATGGATGTTGACGACAGCTTAGCAACTGATTTAAGTATTCCTTCAACACAAAAGCAGTCGCCCAGAAATAATAGTATCAGTCAGTTGAATGCCATGCAATCTTGTACAATTAACAACCAGGAATGGCAGTATGATGAAATGTCACTGCATAGCACAAATTACCACCCTTACAGTGATGGGGAAATCTCTGCATCAAACAGGTACTTCATTAGTTCAAAAATTGTGTGCTCTCAGTAACGTAAATAAATATTACAAGACGAGTTATTAAAGTCATATAATTTTGAAATGCTTTTAAAAACGATTACAAAAGAAGAAGAAAAATTTCGGTGGTGAACTCGAAAATGTAGTCATCATTGATAAAATATTAAAGCAATACTGTAGGTGTCGAAATACGAAAAATATTGCATTTGTTTATAAAAATATGGATCATTATTATGTTCTGTAGAAGAAAAACGTTTATCGTCAAACGTTTTTTTATTGCAGTTAGTCAGGTCACTGAGGTCATGTTAATTTTTGCATCCATAAACTAAAATTAATCTATCAAATTCAAAGGGCTTAATAATTGGAATTCCATTAAAATTTTAGTCGTGAAGGCAGTCGCCCTTCCACTCCTAAGAGTGACACAGAATATGAAATCCAGAGAATGGAAGCTGCTAGTCAAACCGAAAGCGACGAAAATCGGTGGTCATGGACATGGGGTGAATTACCTGTACCACCAAAATTACCTAATGAAAAAGAGAGAGAAGAAGCATCCTCTGATGATGACTCCTCAGCAAAAGCCAAACAAATTAAGAAAGGTAGCAATACTGGTTTTAAAATTTTTCTTGTTATATTTAAAATCATATTGCATTATCAAAGGCATTTAACTTTTAGATCAAGAGGAACAGCGATCGATGTTCGGTGGAGTTTTTCAGCTTATGGGAATGTCAAAAAAAGACAGACGAACTCAGGATTCAGAGGGCATCTATTTGGATGATCTAAATGCCATGGAGCCTGAAATGGCTGCACTCTACATCTCTACAAAGTAAGTAAAAGTGTATTATTTCAGTAGCTGGTTTTTTGACGAATGCTTACTAATTTTCTGATCTAATTTTTCCTTTTAATAATATGTAAATATTACATTTAACTTAATGCCCTACAGTCAGCATATTCAATTTGATTCCTGTTGGCAGAATGTGATATAGCAAAGAATAATTATCATTACAGTAGTAGATGGTCTAGTACAAAACAGGGTAAAGATATCCCTGTAAAGGATGAGGATACAGAGTCTGGCAATGGATCCTCACTTACTCAGTCACCTCATAGCGTAGAAGGAGCAATTGGAGGCACTATGCCTGGTACAGACAGTGATTCTGATGAAAGAAATGTTTCTGATGCAAAGTGAGATATTCTGCTGTCCATCAATTGTAATTATTTTATTTATTATGAAACTCATAACTTTTGCTTGTTTATAGGGATTACCTTGATATTGCCCTGTCCTTGTGTGGAAACATCTCACAATTTGATGGCGATGTTCCCCATGACATATTCCAAAAAGCACTAGTCACCCATGACAATTATTGTAACAATCCGAATTTGTTTAATAATCCTGATTTGGTCATCCGCATTGCTGGAAAGTAAGCCAAATATTTATTTTCTGTATTTATACAAAAGTTTTACTCTTCATCATTAACTAAAATTATTTGATTTATGTTAGATATTACAACTGGCAAACTGCTGCTCCTATGTTGATGTCATTGATTGTGTTTCAGCGTCCTTTACCTGATGTAATGAGAAAATTATTGTATTGTTATTTTGAAGTAAAAATTTGGATTTTTATATTTTCCTGCATTTGTTGGAAACATTATCTTACAGGCCATTGTAAATAATTTAATCAAAGATCACATGCCAAAGAAAACAAAGAAATCTGAAGGTAGAGGATATTCCTGGTTCTACTGGAGAAAATCAACAGTACCAGAAATTGACAACAAAAAAGGTGACCCGAAAGTGATTGAGGAGGTAAATTTAAGCTCAATCTCAATCTCTATAATATGCAACCTGAAATTGGAAATTTCTGCATAATAGTTTTCTTGATTTGTATAGAACGCAAAGTTAAAGAAGCCAACTTCATTAGTCCCTTCTCCCCCACCTCTACCAGCTACTTCCTATGAGCAAAAATCCATAAGTATGCCAGCGGAATCTTTACCAGAGGAAGGCTCAGCTGTGAATAATGAACAGTAAGAATACATTTGAAAGGCATTTCACCACAATTCACGGATATGTATATTAGTTCTTGTCCAGGTTTTACCAATATTTTCTTATTAAAGTGCACATTGGCTATTATTCTTATTTGGAAACTTATTTTATAAAATATTTTATGGTTTTTCTCATACAATGTGCAAATTTGTAAAGTTTTAATGCAACAATGTTTATTTTATAAAATATTTGAAGATTTTTTTATCATAAAATATGCAAATTTGCTGAGTTTTAATGTGACAATATGTTTATTTGTAATTTAATCTAAAGTTAGACGCCTGTTATTATCCTTCATCACAGTCAGTACACTGTACTTGAGAAAAGAACATCTAGCATAAATTGAGATTAATATTTGAAAACTTATCAGGAAGTTTATTGCTTTAATAGGGAAATTATTGAAGAACCACATGAATCAGTTGAATTGGATGGAGAATCAAAATCACTAAGTCCTGCTGATGGTCATGAGTCGAGACATCCTGAAAAATTCAAAAAGTCTCTTCGTCTGAGCTCTGATCAAATTGCAAGTTCCACTGATTTCTCTACAATTACATTGTAACTAAAAGTGCACCTCTACTGTGATGTTCTTATTGAATGCACATGCTCGTTTTATAGGCCAAATTAAACTTAAAAGAGGGTCCTAATGAAGTGGTGTTTTCCGTGACTACAGCTTACCAGGGAACTACTCGCTGTAAATGTCATATTTATCTATGGAAATACGATGATCAAATTGTTATTTCTGATATTGATGGCACAATTACCAAGTAAATTGTATAGGTTTATTTTAACTACTTTTTATAACTGACTAATGATTTAGTCCCAAACGTATTAATTTTTGGTTAATTTCTTTCAAAAAGATCTGATGTCTTGGGTCACATTCTTCCCATTGTTGGTAAAAGTTGGGCTCAATCAGGAGTTGCTCATCTATTTTCTAAAATAAAGGACAATGGATATCAGTTCCTTTATCTGTCAGCAAGAGCCATAGGTAATTATTGACTTATATTTGCCAATAGCATTTCTTTTAAACTATGAACAACCAAATGAGCCATGATTAATTTTTCCTCGTTGTAATAAAATAGATAAATATTTTGCACACACAATTTCATTGTTTTCAGGTCAGGCACGCATTACTCGTGAATACCTCCGTAGCATTCGTCAAGGCGATGTTTCATTACCTGATGGACCTCTGTTGCTATCTCCAAGTTCTTTAATTAGTGCTCTGCATAGGTAGGGGAAAAATTTTAATTCCGTTTTATTTAACACATTTAGTGCATTGACGCACGTTTCATGGTTTCGTTGTCATCCACAGAGAAGTAATTGAAAAAAAGCCCGAAGTATTTAAAATCAGCTGTCTTAGAGACATTCAAGCTCTGTTTACTTCTGGTAATCCTTTCTATGCTGGATATGGCAATCGAATCAATGTAAGTATCTTTACTAGCTGTAGATAATTTATTTTACTAAATATTTATGTATAACTAGAAATTTCTTGTTTTAAAGGATGTATGGGCGTATCGAGCTATTGGCATTCCTATGTCTAAAATCTTTACAATCAATCATAAAGGGGAGCTGAAGCAGGAAAAAAGTCGCACTTTCCAATCGTCGTAAGTAAAATTTATTCATTTTGCTGTAATTGCAACCCAAGATTGGCACTCTATACTTATTTTACAGAAATGTGACATAAAACCTGTTATTTATTGCACTGTGACTTTTCTCCAAACTTTAACTTTTTCAATTAACTATACCGAGTTATTACAAAAGAATCATCGGGTTTTAAAAATGTATATTTTGGAAAGTATTACAGATACAATAGTAAATGACACATGAAGAGAAAGTGAATATGTCCAAGATTTTAAGTATACCATCACAAATATTTAATGTTTGATGTGTACATCTATATGGTAATCATGTTCGGTCCACAAAAGCTGAAGTGTGTTCCTATCAATGCTGTTTACAGCAGCTCGCATACTCGAGCACACAAAAACGTTTTATGCTGCGTGGTCGCCATTTTGGATATTGGGTTCATGCTGCAACCTGGGCGTTTAAAGAAGAGTTTGCAAGTGCGTGTTTTAAACTTTGACTTTTTCCTTTTTTTTTGTGTGTCATTTAATATTATATCTGCAATACTTTGTACTGTACATATTTTTCAAACCAGATGCTTCTTTTGTAATAACCCTGTAGTATGAATCGATGCATCTATTATAAATAATTATTAATCTTTTATCTTTCTATGACTTTTTTCCATGTAAAGCAAAGTATTTCCAAAAGTATGAGGAAAAATATACTTTCCTATTTACAAGTTTTGTGAATATATCAAAATTAATTTTCATTCCTATGTGTGTCTGGGGAAAAATTTGATTCCAAACTTTTGGTTTACTGTAAAATTGTTTTATGGGAAAGTCACTTGGTGAGATTAAAAAGAAATTTCAACCAAGTTTTATGCAATAAATTAAGTAAATTAATATTTGCTTCAGACACCTCACCTACTGAAAAGGTTATTTGTCCTACACTTTTAAATTGAGACAAGTATGGATACAGTTCAAATAAAAGTATTTTTGGTATTTCTCTAAGGTATTCTGGATTGAGTTATGTGGTAGATCATGTGTTTCCACCACTTCACCGATCAGTGTGCAGTGGCTCTCTGACCACTGATTTTGTTGGTGCTGAAGAATTTAGCTCATTCACTTACTGGCGAGACCCCTTGCCAGATGTTGAAATTGAGTTAGAGGAGGAAAAGCCAAAAAAATCGTCAGAGAAGAAAAATGAGAAGAAATAGATTTCTTGTTGAGTTTGTCAGCCACACTAAAGATGTAAAGTCTTCATTTAATTAAAATAAAATTCAATATTTTATGGGGTGATAATTCCTGTACCTGCAATGGTAAATATTTAGAAATAACTCCACTGATTTATGAGAGTAAGTAAAATGTTTTTCCATATACATGTATAGCATTTTATCAGCATTTTATCTGAGGTTCAAATAATAGTTTTGATTATTAGAAATTACTAAGTGCAGAAATAGCGTGTAAATACATCTTTATATATTGTCATTTCAAGTCATGCACACTTTTTAGAATCTTAAATTTAAATCTTGAAAATATGTTTATGGATAATAAGTATTTCAGAGCTTTTCTAATTACAAGAAGCATCTGTAATGAAAAGTTTCTGAAGGATCAAACTCAGTCTATTTCAAATAGAATTTAAGCATGAATCAATTTTATAATTGTAATTAAATTAAATCGTTCTAAAAAAATAATTTTGCAAATAAACCAAGATTGAATATGCTGAATAGAATGTATAAAGCGCCACTTTATGGTTTCTTCTAATTATATTCAAACTTAATTTAAATTATGTTCTTAAAAATTATTACGAGACTTAACTGTTTTAGCTTTCAAAGAAAAATGGACACACAGTTTGTAGGTTAGGAAAAAAAACTTAATAAAAAATGTAGGTCTCTGCTCCAAGTTCCCGCCAATAGCAATGATAAAGATTTATAGCGTTTGTTTTTACTACCCCACCGTCTGTTTCAATTTTTTCTTTAAAAAAATCGTGGATTGCATTAAAAGTAACTGCATGGATTTTCTTTTGGGTCGATGTTCACATGTGAAATCAGTCATATGATCCATTGGTGAGGCTGTTGATGCAAAGAGGCCTTGTGTACATTCCATTTAATTAGTTCAGGAGTGCCTTTCTGAATCTTTCATTGCGGGTATAGGGTGGTTTAAGGTCGCCTCGAAGATGTGTACAGTTACAATTGCTCTCTATTGTCTATTTTTCATCTAGGCCTACTACAGTATAATCTTTGAGCTCGATGAATTAAGGCCTGATTGCAATCCTTGTTTGCAGACGTGAATTATAAAAATGTGCATTTAAAAACCCACTTGATTATCTGCCAAATTGTATATTTTATTAACTTCATTGATAAGATTAATACTCAATGTTTTATTTATAGTTGTCATGCGGTAAGCCTAATTTCATTGGTCAATAATGTACATGTACAGTATACTGTATCTCTAGACGTGCTGTACATTAGATGTCCTGTAGCAAAAGCGAAGTGATTTGCTCCCACCGCCAATAAAAGCGATACATTTTAGCTGTTTTTTTTGTTTTGTTTTTTTACGTAGAATACTAGAATTACAAATGGGTACCTCAGTTAAAATCTGAGTATCCAAAAAAAGTGTGCACTGGGTTTCCTGGAATAATTTAAAAACTATGAGAGCTGTCAAAAATATAAAACTGATTTGAAGAGAGGATTGTCCAAAGAGTCTGCCTAGATGACGTTCAAGTTCAAATGACGCAATAGCGAGCTGAGTATTGATGTCTATTGTATAATACTACAGTAAAACCTGGAAAAGTGATCACCTTTGAATGGTGACCACCTGTTTATGTTGACCACTTTTTAGTGTATTGTT
>JAQGBX010004657.1:0-14945 GCA_034698745.1 Megaphyllum sjaelandicum | reverse complement strand
GAAATTTCTTTTAAAAATACAGTAGAGAATAAGAAAATGATCTTTGAAATCCCAGCTTCGTCAATATACTAGCATTAACACGAAATAATCTGGAGTTTCACATTATAAGATCTAAATTCATCACCATTAGCGTATTCCAAATAATTTCTCACTTTGTTTCTTACAATGCACAGCTAAACACAGCATGCATATATGGTAATATTGGAGTTTTCTGGACAACACCGCACCCTTTTCTTGGCTAAGATAAAAGCGAATGGTAGAGCCGCGCACGGGGGCTATAAATAATTGGCGAAATTATCAAATTGCCCACAATACAATCCTTCATTAAGGGAAACACGTCGAAGCGATATTGCATTGGACGCACGCAGCCAGCCCTTTATCTCCGGGCTTAATCTACATAATAGATCACGTTTTAGGACGAAATTAGCCCTCAAATAAATATAAATCGAAAATATAGGGTTGAAAGTTGTGCGGTTAATGGGCAAAGGGAGAAAAGAGAAAGGGGTTCAAACGAGATAGAGATTTGAAGGAGAGCTACATTTTGACCACGCTACGGGCGAAAAAAATTGAAATTGTTGAAATGCGATCAAATTTTCGTTCCCCTTCGATTATTCGGCCTGTAGCATTTCGCAGCAACCGACTAAATTGCTTTAACTACATGCATGTATCGCGTTTAACGAGCTTTGGATGGTCAGTTTTTGTTGGTCGGAAGAACATAAAATGACCGACCCTGCCTGAATCAACTGATTTTTAATAATAAGAGGATATACCAGTGATCTGGTATCCATGGAAATTTTTCGAAAAAAGTTTAAGGCATAAAATTACATATATTTTCAATATTTTTTGCCTATAGATAACGAAGGCGATTGACTATGGAAAACGTGAATTTCACATTCATTTTTCCACTCAATTTCCCACTCGCACTTGCTCGAAGTAGCAGCACGTCACGTTCCATGATTACCAAGCTACAATCTTCCAAGCATCCACATTAAAAATGAAATGTATTTCCAATGCATTTTCATATTTATATTGCAAAATGCATTTAACAATGAAAAGTTGTCTCAAATCTAAATGCATTTTTAATTGGACGTACATTAATCCCAGCAACCTTTGAATATGGCAATTTTTTTCAACGCTACGTTTTTTTTATATGCAACGTTTTTCTTTCGTTAAAAATATTACCTTATGAGAAAAAACTGATTCAGTTAAACATATTCCCAACAATTATACGAGGTAAAAAAAGTAGAATTTCGAGCAAAAAATGGCCAGTATCAAGCCGATCAAATGGCAAGTTTCGCGATGTCTCCTTATTTATCTCACACCAACTACAGTGGCAATGCATCAACATTTCACCTACAGTGCGAAATGAAACACTTAGAATAACAGATGTCTTCAAAAAGACTTCCTCCAATATTTGCAAAACAAAGTATGTACAATGAAATGAAATCATGCGAGGTTAAGTATGAACTGCACGCACGACTGACGCCGTGTGCAATTTCATCCGAGTTATGAGCCATAAAAAATTAAAAAGCGATCAATTTTCGCTTCCACTTTAAATCCTGGTTTTAGCGCCGGTGGCATTTCGGAGAATCCGACCCAAATAACGCTGCAAATATTACGTTACGCGATATTCAAAGCCGTGAGAATTACAAAAAAAAACGGAGCAGGGACGCAGCCCCACCCAGCGGCGAAATTCTCTTCCCCGGACAGCATATTCGATACGACCGAAATAATGGACGTAATTACATCGTTCGCCCATTACCGCAGTATATTTACAAGAGAATGCGTGGTACAAAAAGTCGAGAGAACCCTTCGTTTTAGCCGCTATAGAAAGCCCTGCTAATGATAGCAACTAGTAATGATAATAAATAATAAAATATATAATAATAATAATAGTGAAAATGAAAACAGAAAAATGCGACCGAGAAGCAGGAACGCGCCTTCTTTTCTTCGGTGTTGTTAAAAATGGTTCGTTCATTGTCTAATAAATCTCGTAATTACTCCTAAGATAGGTATCTATACGGAGCCAAATAAAGGAGTTATTAAGCGGAACCAGAGGAGCGTAAAAACGCAAAGCAAAATGGTTTTTCTAGAAAAAAGTTTACGAAAAAAAAACCAACGTGAGCGGAGTTATATCGTGACCAGGTACGAACTTGCGAAAGGAAAGCATTGAAAGTCTGGCTTTTGTCAATATTTCATTTAAAAACTTTGTAAAAAGCCACCTACTATCCTATGCATGGCTAAGTTTTCGACATGCCCTGCATTTGTTTTGAACTGCTGTTAATTTTTCCCGTTGTCTAGGGCGCTGCATGTTGTTGCAAGCTTGCGCAAGGGTGCATCATAGATGGCGCTGGGATACCGCCTTCCGAAAACGATTATTCAGGAAAAAAAAAATGCACCCTTGGCATACAAATGAGTCACATTATTAATATACCATAAAATACAATTTTTTCGATGTTGCGCACAGAATTAATAATTCGCATGGATTAACAAAAAACACAAAGTAACAAAGTACATGTCCTGTATACACGAATTCTTGGAGTTAATATTGACGCTACAAGGTGCTACAGATGCAATTTAAAAAATAAATATAAAAAAATGAGATTAAAGGAAGCGATTCGCGTCAGCTATACCGATCGACTCGCCGCCTGGTGACATTTGACAAACTAAAGAACGAGCATGATAAAATCGATGGCATGTGTAAGTGGACATGTTAATGTTAATAAAATTTTAAATTCAATTTTAGGAGGCCCTAAACGGCCAACTCTCGATAGTTTGCCGTATTTTCCACCTATAAGCTAAAAAAACCCTGCATTTAGATTACGATTTTAAGACAATATTTCATTGTTTTTGGGTGAGCCTGTTGCAAATCTTCAATTACGACTTCCGACAGTATAATTCTATTCCATAAAATAAATAAAATAGCAAGTTTGCTTTTCAAAGTAGGTGCGATATTTGCAAAGCTATTCATTTAACTGTCCGTTTATGGCTCGATCGTATTATTTGTCCCTTCTTCATTTCGCACCCTTTGCCAGGTAGCGAGTCGATCGGCGGAGGATGTGAACCACCGGTATGCCCAGAAAAAAAATACGAAAATGATCCGAAAGACGCGAACTATTTACGAAAATAATCAGAAAACAAACAACACGCATTTTCCGGGCTTTGGAGGAAAAAACATGGTAAAAAAAACTCGAAACATTCCTAGCGTGCGGAATAATTAACCGTATACGTCGAAGAACAATTACTGTTGGCGCATTGTTTAGAACTTAAGAGAGCAATTTCAGAAATTAACCTTAAAAACGCAAAGGGGATTCGGGGGCGTATCCTCCATTAACGCGTGGACAGTGGATGCAATCTAGCGAAACAATGTATACGCAGCCTTCGTGCGGACGAGGCTTACAAAATGGAAATGATTAACGGTCCGTTTTATTGTTACTGCTAATTAAACGAAACTAAAGAGCGTTGTGTTTCGCGCAAACGCCGACTGAATGCGCAATGAAAACAACAGCCAAGGACGAGGGCAATAGGATATACTCTATACATAATGACGACGCGCCCTCAGGCGAGAAAAGTTGGCGGGACGACAGTGGCGCCCCCCTGCGTCATAGTTTCGTTACATTCGAACAACATGCTGCTAACAACATGGTCCAAAATGTGCTAGATGAAATTCTTCATGGTTTGAGTTATTTAATCCTAAATTCTTGATTTTTGGAGCCAAGATGGCTGCGAAGGAGATGTAACATACGCGCCATGCATGCAGTGTGACCAGACTGACCCACTAATCACGGCATGTACATACACTGTATATGCTGCCAGTGGGCAAGCAATCACTGCTAGCTTGGAAGCGATGCGGGCAAGGTTACAGCAAGGGGCAGCCACGTGGACAAATTGGCAGTCGTGAAGTGACGTGTCCAAAATGAAATGCATCACTGTAACTGGTTGAAAAACAGCGATAATCTTGAGTGAATTTTTAAACCAATCAGCGTGCCGATAATGCATGTACCGTGACGCCTGCCAAAGTTTGATGCGCAAAAACATTGTCAGTCTGAGTACCCCTATTATTAGTTCGGATTAGCGGGTGGGATTTCGCGCATTCGAAATCCATTCTTTTGTTAAATTTCCTGGTATTTTTTTTCAGCAACATTGTTTTAAACATAAGGACAACTGATAACATAATAATTTTAAAGTTTTTAAAATGCCTAACATATACGTTACTTTCACAAATTTTGAAAATGTGAACCACAACCAAGGTGAGGGTGAGGCAAAAATTGCGATTTCTAATTAATAAAGTATAGCATTGTGGGTGGGGAGTCCAAAATGCACAAGAAAATCCAGTCATTTATGAAATGTCCCTACAGTCTTATACGAATACTGCGAGCATGCATGCTGACCTAACCCTAAACTGGGTAAAAATCCGCGATAGTTCCTACAGGGTGTCCGAAAATCACTGAAGGCAATTAGTGTTTTTCGAAGAATGTCGGTTTTTTTTAACAATTATGCACGTAACAGTTGTTATTCTCGCTCTTTCCAGTTTCGCCCTAATTTGCTTCATTTTCGACGTTTGCTGGCTCCATTTCTGGCTGTCCCTGACCTCCGCGGCTAACCTTTTCCCACCCAGCTCGCTTTTCGCTCCTATTTTTACAACTGGACCTAACGACCCAGCCCTTCGCCGATTCAGCATTAAAAAATAGTTCACGAATTTCGGCTGAAAAAACGCCACTTTTTTGAAAATTTCAACAATGCTGTCTCATTAGACGTCCTAATTCGATTCGGTGCGCGAGCAATGGGTGCGAGGTTGGCGTTGGACGCGGGCGGTCAGCGTGCTTCCTGTGGTCAACCGAAACCCGGGCGGACAGCGCTCAATTTCGGATAAATGCATGCTAGCGCAATGTAATTACCGATTTAGCAAAATTTAAAGCGTGGCAAAATGAAACTATCAAGGACGATATGGAATGCAAAAGGTGAATTTCCGCTGACACCTCTTATTAAGCTTTTTGAGTTTTTCCATGAACTTTTTAAGGGCCTTAAACTTTTAAGGAATTTATGTGCGAAGTGAAATGAAAACTTGGAAAAATAAAGGTTGAATAAATTTTCTCAACGCTGAATAATGTTTATTGCCAAATAAGTCATTACTGAACCTATAGTCATCCAATTATTTTTCAATTCAATTTCATCAAATTATACAATTATACTTTTTATAAACAACAGACAATTCTTCTAAAAAAAGCACACGTTTATTCCAAAAATTGGTAATTTTTTAACTAAACATTTTTCTTAAACAGTTTCCTTAATGCTTAATTGTATACTTAGGTTAAAACTATTTTCGAAAACTAAATCCTATGAAGATTGGACGCTCAGGAAGATAGCTCGAGAAAACTCATTTTCTTTGATTGTTTGTAAAACTATAAATGATACCAATTTCTTGAGGATGGCCAAACGATGATGTTAGGGTATAAACGAATGCGTGGGGTGGAAATTAAAATCAGGCAAAAGAGAAGAAACCGAGAAACACAGACTTAGATCGTGGCGCCATCTACACGCTGCAAAACGCTGCGTGTTTTTATTGGAAACTAGCCGGCAGGCCCGGCGTAGCCCGGGCTATACCTGTAGGCTACTTAGCACCGGTTTCGCTTTGCACGCGGTATGCGTCATCAGGGGCCATTCGAAATGGACGCCATCAAAATTTACCTCAACCTATTCTCTTCCCCCTACCCGCTACATGAGGACGTCCGTTTTGAATGGCCCCTGCAGAGAAATACATACAAGACCACATTCTTTCTTCTTCTTTATATATATAGATTCGTTTGGATATGCAGTGCATGTGTGACCTCATCTCAAAAATTCCCACTTTTTTGCACGAAACAGTTGCTTAACCATTATTAAATCTACTGTCTTAATCGGGCCTCGTTTTGTAATGCATTAAATCAAAACGAAAACTAGGCTTGAAATAATGGTCGTGCGTCCGAATATGACAATGCCAGAGAGCTACGGGCTAATTATTGCGAGCAACGATTAAAAAGCGCAAATTGCTGGCAGTTAGAAAAGCATTGTTATGACGGACACCGTTCGTTAATTGCAACCAACGCAACAAGGGTTAGGCCTGAGTGGCATTCCCATAACGAGGCGAACAATTAGCATACAATGCACAACGCTAATTAGCCATAAAAACGCCGTAACGAGCACGAGAAAGTTTTTAAAGAAAACAAAAAAACTAACATCAATCGGTGCTGCCTTCCAGCGGCCAAAGCGAGGGTATTTTGGTGATTACATCTATTGATGCAGACAGGGGCATTTCTAAGTTCGAATAATTAACTCCAACACGTTTGTGTCCATCTACGGCTTGCATCTCACATTTCTGGTACACATTTTCTGAACGCTCTATATAGCATTCAATACGACTGTCAATATGGGCACTCAATATCGCACTTTAATATAGCCAGTCGCTGATTCACTAGTTTAGAAGGAACATGCATTGTTGGTAACTATTTTGTCTGAGTAGCCCAATGATGTTTTAGGTTTTAAATTACGACAGGTACGGCTGTAGTTTAAATTATTCTATTGAATTCGTTCTAGTGCAATGTTCGTCGGAACGATTTCCATTCGATTATATAGGCCTACAATACTGTACAGGTATATTCGATTATGACATCGCATTTTCTTACGGCCCAATACTTATTACTCAAAATGCAGTTCGTTTTCGTACGATTCACTATAAATCCAGGAGGATCCTTGCATGTTCTATAATTCTATTGTCATTTCATTCGTCTTTTTCATATTTGTCATCAGATTTCACGCTTTTAATAAGAAATAGTAAATGCAAAGAAGGGACGGATCGATGGACTCTGCTAGTAAATTTAAATGTTTTAGCACACTGTCCTTATTCAAACCTGTTTAGCAGATTTATTTAACAATTCCTGCGTATTTTTCTTGACAGGAGTGACGAGTACATTTACGATCTGATGGAGTCGCTAATGCTGACCATCCACGAAAAGCTGAGGCGGTCGGAGAGCATAGAGAACACGTGCAAGACTATGCTTGACCAGATGAACAAACGGTTGGACACTATGGAGGACAAGTTCGACTACCACAACAACCGCATCGACGTGGCCGTGTCCAAGCTGCGCGCCATCGATACCAAGTTGCTGCACCTGGGTGGTACCGGAAGCGGCGTGACCGGAAGTCTGGACGTTAGCCTGCGGGCGCTGGGCAGCAAAGTGGACACGCTGGCCACCAAGCTTAACGAGCTGAAGGACGACGTGGTGAGGGACAAGCGAGGGACCAGCCACGCCGCCACCGTCGCCACTTCCGCTACGGCGCTCCACGACGGCGACTTGGCGGCGCAAAGCAGCGAAAGGAGGGACTTCATCAAGGACAAATCCGGGCGAACCATCCAACTGCAGGTCATTCCAGAAGCGGAAGAGAAGGTCAACAAAGACATCGAATCGGTCAAGGATACCTTGACAAACCTGGATTCTAGGATACAGTATTGGATGCAGCAGGTAAACGGGCCGTTTACACCTTGAAACACCGTATTAAAAAAACAGTATAATTGCTACTAAAACCATAATTTCCCTAAAAAACAAACAAACTTCCCCTATAGAAAAAAGCTCAACTACGCTTTCCAAAAAGCATAACTTTCCTTCACAAAAGCAAAATTTTCTTCTAAAAAAGTTTGCTGTTGCAAAAATATAAAACTTTATGCAAAATATTTTTTCAAAATGTATTTATTTTTCCTCACTAGGTATCGACGACGGCCAACGGAATCGCCCAGTCGATAGGCGACCTTCACGACGCCATCATGGAGCCATCGCCAGCGCCGCACTCGACCAACGGCCAGCGTGTGAACGGCAGCGACAACGACGCCACTAGCGACGACCTGGACTCGGCATCTTCCGGTCACTCCACTTCCAGCGCGCGCTACCTGGACGGGGGCGAAGCGCTAGCCGGAAACGAAGAGATCTTCGCCAAGGAAACCAAACTGGACAAGCTGTTTCGCAAGATCCATCCCATCATAAGGGCCACCGAGAAGATGGACGAAATGTGGAACGTGGTGCTGGGCACGCAGCGCCTGGTGGACGATTCGCTGCAGAAGTCCGACCAGCTGCTGACCAACTCTTATCGCCAAGTCCAGTCGCTGACTGACGTCAAGGCCTATCTGGCGCACCAAACGGGAAAAATCATGCAGAACTTGGAGCAGGTGGAGGAATGGATGAAGGAGCAAGGGACCGTCAGTGGAAGCATCGACCCCAAAGTCCTCACCCAGGGCATCAAAGACATCCTCAACAAGACCGCTCATCTCAGGGAACTGCAAAACGCCGCGGATTTCGGCAAACTCAACAACAGCAACAGGTAAAAAAAACCTCCAAATTGACCAAAAAAATTGACCAAATTGTGACTTGAGTATCCTGACGTTATGACCTAAAAGATAAAACGGGGCATAGTACTTCTCAATCCATAACGAAAAAATGACCGAATCATGCCTCAAGTATCCTAGCGTAATGACCCAAAAAGATAAACTTGGAAATAATTCCCTGGTAGCGAAGGTTCTCTCAATTTAGTAATGTAAAACTGGCAAAATCATGACAAAAAAAATCAGCAGCATTCCATCAGTGATAAAACGAAAAAGATAAAACTATAGAAATTTCCCAAGTGGCAAAAGTGGTCTAAGTGACAACTTTTGGAGGTCAGTAAGATCCTGGCGTTATTTCCTGATTGTCTCGTATCAAAACTGGTCTAGACTTTTGCTCGAACTCTGTTAGCAAAAGTGGTAAAAATGACAATTGTTGGAGGTCGTTGGTGTAAAGAAAAGGAGAAACAAATTGTCCGAGAATATTAGTTCCCTATAATGTTGTTAGAAAGTAGTCCGGATGTTCACTAAATCTTGTCATTTAGGAAAAAAAAGTTACTAAATAACGTATAAAATGTCAAAAATGGTCATTATAGATAATGAGCTGACCTCATTTAAATATCTCAATGAAAGTTGACTTTTTGAACAACGCAGTGAGAACCTGAAACGGTGAACAATCCAATAAAAACTTGAGGTTTTTGTAAATTTGTATTTCTTAATTAGACAAAAAATCTTAATTCCTAGTATTCCCACACTATAAAATTAAGGGAAGAGAGAAAGAAAAAGTTTTTCACCCCCATGAATTTTCCAGTGTGCTTGTGAATGATTTTGTTTTCAATCCTATAAGAATTTGAAAATCATTAAAAATGTCAGCAGGAATATATAATTTTTTTTAGGGGAAAAAAAAAAAATAGAACGCAAATTTCCCACGAAACTTTTAGTTAGAAATCGCACGAAATATTCAGAATTTCTTAGACCTGAATACTGTAATTTGTTAAAACTGCAATTTGGTTATATTTGAATTTATAAAAAGCACAGAAAAATTCAAATATTCGTCGAATTTCAAGCAATCAAAACTTCGTGTGCCTTTTAAAAAAGCACACTAAAACATGTCGATTTTCAAGAAATTTCCTTGCAACGGTCATCGTATAAGCTAAACAATTAATTGATCACAACTTATAAAAAGTGAAATGAAAGTCACAATTTTGGAATGCTTGCTGGAAAACAAAGTTTCGATTAAAATTTTCGCAATTTGAAGGTCGAGCGGCGAAGAGGAGCCCCAGCCGGAAGCGGAAGCCTATCACAGGGACACGGAATACACGAAGGATGGGAAGAAGGCCCAAGCCCTGGAACCCAAATCAGTGAGCGTGAGTTATGCCCGCAACACGACAAGCACATTGTTCAAGCGGAAGCCGGTGACGACAGCACCCCTGGCCAGGGTAGCGGCGGCCAAGAAGAACGGAAGTGATCACGAGAACCTGTGCCCTCTGCAGGGGCCACCGGGAACGAACTGCGCCGACCTCAGGACAAGAGGGGTCACCAAGAGTGGCGTCTATTACATACTCATCAAAGGAACCACGTACTGGTTCATGAAAGTCTACTGCGACATGGAGACGGACGGAGGAGGATGGACGGTAAGAAACTAATGACTATAGCAACTCCATCTTGCATTTATTTTTGCTAACATAATATAAAGCATTGAAATCGCACTCTCACATCAGAAGTTGCACAACTCAAAAAAATATCAATTTACGGTTTCGGGGTGAGCTAAATGAGTTCTATGCTAATGGCGAATTTGATTGGGCCCACTAGTGCAGTGCAATTGGCTAGCCAGTGCAACCGGAACTCGTGAAATTTTTGGCGCCGTACAAGCTCATGACGTCCACCGACTCTCTCGTCAGTGTAGTCCGTGTACACTCAGTGCACGTAGTGAACCCAATCGAACACGGAACGTAGGTTGCACTGACTACACTGAAGTATGCATGTTGCCCAACCGATTGAAACGAGTGCAAAAAAGGTACACTCAGTGTACACAAGTGCAGATTTTTTGGCCCAATCAAATTCGTCATAAGATAAAACGACACATCTTATATAGATAACCAGAGTTTCGGCTAAATAACAATAGCGTCACTTCTGAACGGGGGTGTGATAAATGCAAAATGCATTTTGAAATGTCCTAAAACTGAACTCGTGCATGCGCTGCCAGTCGCACAAAGTGTAATAATTAAGCAACGGGCAGAGTTACGGCGCCATCTAGCGAGGATCGAGTGAGACTCCGCCGAGCCAATGTTGAGTGACCTCAAAATCAAAAGTTTCTAAACTAACGAAATGAGAATTAATGCGTTAGATAAAAAAAATGGCTGGTGTGACGTCATCGTGCGCGGCAGAATCGTAGCTGTTCCCCTTTAATAGGCACGACCCTCCTGAACGCATTAAAATTAAGCCACGGTTCATCGGCCTCTATTTAGATCAATGACAATTAAAAGCCTCTCTGAATACGAAAATCCCTTTCGTTATTTCTTCTATGGCCATTTCACTCAATTTCACTAATTTTAACTTAAGATTTAAAGACCCTAATAAGAAAAAAAATCCACCTTTTTTTCTAGTTGTAGCACTTGTCCATGAGATGGCGCTGCAGCGTTTTGTACATTAATACTTCGGTATATCTAGTCCCCCCCCCCTTCTTCGAGATCAGCTATTTCTTTCTCAGGTGTGAATATACAACGTTCATGAACTGGGTTTTTTCAGCTTTAAACATGTAATGAATACTGTCACGTGCCATTTTCATTCGGAAAAAAAAGTCGATCTAGCAGTTTAGCCAAATCTAGTGCATTTCCGTTTGATCTTTTCTTTTTTTTATCGGTTTCAGTTACGCGTGCATCCGATCTAGTAAGTCTATACATACCATTATACATGTGTTCATCCCATCTTACACATTCTAAATTGAATCTTGACGTGGATGCATCGTGCACGTCATCCAATCTAGAACATTTCCCCCATCTATCACGTGTTCTTACACAAATTCATCCTATCAAGAACAAAACTCGTTCGAACTTGTACATTTACAATCGATGTAGCACGTGGCCACCCGAATTTGTGTATTTTTACTGCTTTTACACGTGTTCTAGCACAAAATCATCCGATCTGGAACATGTTCGTCCTACAGGGTTGCCCCAAAAAATTTCATTTTCAACTTCCTTGACTTTTACAGGTTTCAAAAAAAAAAATCCTTGACCAATGACAACGTAAAAAATTGACATTTTCCAAAATTTACACTGGAAAATATATTTTTTTTAAATTTACTAACGACAATTTTGAAAAGTAAAATAGAAATTTTGTTAAAAATTTAAAAAAAATTGCATGCAAATTTTTTAAATGGGAAAATTTAGACTCGAAAAAAGTGGTAAATTTTGCAATTTTTTCCTCGGAAAACGGGAACAATTTTGCTAATTTATACTCGGAAAACGTGGAAAATTTTGCAAATTATGTACTCTAAAACATGGAAAATTTTGCAAATTTGTACTCTGAAAACGTGGAAAATTGAGTAAACTTGTACATGGAAAACGTGGAAACTTTTGCAAATCTGTACTCCGAAAATGTGAAATTTTTTTTTGCAAATTTCTATTCGAAAAGTAGGCTCTGAGCTAACCATTCTTCCCTGACTTTTCCAGGTCATTTTCAAGTTCCCTGACTTTTCCAGGTTTTCCAGGTCTGGGTGAACCCTGGTCCTATTAAGACTTTTTTATTCAATTGCATGATACAATTTTACAAGATCTAACACGTTTTCATCACATATAGCGCAATTCACCCCATCTAGCTCGTGTTCTAGGACGAAATCATCCTATATCTAGAACAAGTTCATCCATTCGGGACTTAATATTTTCACCAAGTCCAATTAACGTGTTCATCCGCGACTCGATCTAGAACATGTTCTAACGCATGTTCATCGTCTTTAGAACAAGCTCATTCGATCTAGTTAATATTTACAACCAATGCAGTCCGCGTTCACCCAAACTTGTACACTGTACATGTATTTAAATCCGATCTGACACGTGTTCATTTGATCTAGCGCGTTCCGTTTTCACGTCTCATATACGCTGACGTAGCGTTAAATTCGCTGTCAAAACATGCGCAATGTGTTGAGCCAATTTCAACTTTGAAAACGGACGAGATCGGAACGAGATACGTGAATGGCAGAGCGCCACCGTGTGGCCCCTCGTTTTGATCTGGAGCGCATCTATCGACCCACATCGCATTTTTTTAATTCGCCGAGTCATCGATGACATTCCCGAAAAATACATAGTCTTCAACAAAAGGCGTTTGAAAAACGCCGCCATGGACGCCAAAAGTGGGGCGGAACCCCGTGAGAAGCCAATGAAGCGTTCTTCGTGGACGACCCCCGTCGGAAGCCAAGATCGAGATGAGATCTAAGCTGTTTTTAGGACGTAAAAAAACGACAATGAACGATAATGAAGACGCATGCCATCCGTGTCTTCTCATCTTAAAAAAACGCCTTAATCATCGTTGGCACAGTGGAGGAAAGGTCAAGGAAACGGGAGCGAAAAGAGCGCCATGACGGCGAATAAATGCGTTTTAAAAGGATCGTCCTATCGAACGCATCTCCGAAACAGTGGCGAACTATTCGCTGTATAGAAGAGCCACGGTGTGGCAGATCGGATGATAACGTATCAGACCGACGTACGTTTGACCGAGACCGCCCTCTGGCGTCGCTAAATGGAACCAAGAGATTATCTGATTAGCTGGGTGGAAACGTACATTACGTATTATCGGCTCTGACGTCTTTAACAACGGTGTCGTTAAAGTCGTCTTGTCAGTTTTTTAACAGCGCATCGACACTCATCTGCCCAATCCTCCCCATTAACCCGGGCTTAGGACCGGCAACAACAGCTAAATACATCATTATACTCGGCTAGGGCAGAACCTAACCTAAACGAAAGGAAGACGATCATGGCCGAGGAACTATACCAGCATTCGCCTGGGGGGACGGAGGGGAAACTATGAAAACCCAGTCCAGATAGCCAACACGGGAATCGAACCCGCATCTACCGAGGTACCTTGCTCGGTTGAACAGAAAAAGCCACGATGAAAAGTAGATGGAGAAGTAACGGATCACGTAGATCACGAAAAAAAAGTAATGGATGGAAAAGCAATATATCACGGAAATCAGATGAAAAGGATGAAAGTCCGCTTCAAAAACGACACTATAAACATTCAAATTCTCCAATTTCTGGTTTGAGATGGTATTGACTCAACTAAAAATAAGCATATATATATTCTGTAAAAACCACACATCTTCGCTTACCATAATTTAAGCTAAATCACAGTAATACGAAGCGGGGGTGACAAATAAATCAGATGAAAAATTATAGAACAAATCAAAAAAAGTTACTAGAAATTTAAAAAGTAGTCTAAGGGTACGCATTCGTGGGCACTTAGAAGTAAGAAAGTTAATTTTTTTTACCACTAGCGCCAACCAGCGGTAAACAATTGGTAATCATGCATTTAAATTGTTTGCCCACTGGTGGTCAAAAAATTAACTTTCTTACTTCTAAGTGCCAACGAATGCGTACCCTAAGTAATGAACATACATGTATATGAGTTGTATATATGACTGGGACAGGCCCTGGGGCCAGTATAGTTAACTCTTACGACCACAACTACTTCCGGATCTTCGTTGATGGAAGAAAACACGATAGGATAAATAAAATCGTATATACTAAATCTTGAACCGAATCAAAAGGTACTGGAACAGGTACGACGCGTCGTCCCGATAACCATAACTTTCCTTAGCCGTCGCTAAATTAATGTTCATATATATAAACACGTTCGTACTAGAACGTACAGTAAGGAATCTATCGCACAAATGTTGTAGGAAGGTGGCTCCTCCTCCAACACCGAGTTCTTAACTAGACCGAGATTTAAGTTTTTTTTCTTTCTCTGGACAGGTGATCCAACGGCGAGATGATTTCGGCCATCCTCGCGAGAATTTCATCCGCGACTGGAACGACTATAAGAACGGCTTTGGCGACATGAAGAGGGAATTCTGGTTGGGCAACGAAAACGTCTTCATGCTCACCAATCAGGAGGATTATTCTCTCAGGGTGGATCTCCAGGATTTCGACAACAACAAAAGGTTAGTCCCTTAGGTTAAGCATGGATTCAAAACACGAGCTCCTTAATTTATCCATATCAATGCATATGCAGTTTGATCTCAAGGTTCCATCTGCCAGGTTTTTGCAGGTCATGTAGATGGCCATCGACACTGTCCTTCAGGCGGATGTGACGTCGTCTTTAATTTAACAATTCAATTCAACTCAGTACCCTACTATCAGAAAATAAATACCATGTGGTAGGGGGTATAGTTCAGTAATTCGGTAGTTACCACCGCGTTAGTGTGGACCCCAACATCATTGCAAAATTGAATTTCGTGCAGAGTTCCAACGTCTAATGGCATGCAAGAAAAAAGACCAATAAAATGGATCCGAATGGGCTCTGAGTTACATAAGTGGATTGGAATGACAGGTTCTACCACCTCGGTGGTTGCGTTTAAAGATTCCCTCCACCATACTTGCATTAC